>CAUYPK010017714.1:0-64863 GCA_963574355.1 Loris lydekkerianus | reverse complement strand
ACAACACACCAGGCTGGACATTACCCCCCCCACCCCCGCCCCCCAAAACCAAGTGCATCGGTGGGGCGCCCGTTTTTTTTTTTTTTTTTTTTTTTTTTTTTTTGGCCAGGGCTGGGTTTGAACCCACCACCTCTGGCATATGGGGCCGGGACCCTACTCCTTTGAGCCACAGGCGCCGCCCATGGCTTGAGCTTTGAAACCTTTCTACCTGAAGTAAAAATTAGTGGAGCTACTGCTTTTAAGTTGAGTTAGGACACATTTACTTTTTATTTTTTCACCTTTCTCTCCCTCAGTGGCCTTCTGTTCTACGATTTTGAAAATCATGACAAAGAATTCCTTGTTTAAAATTCTGCCTTTGACGTGCCAGACGTTAGAATGGTTCTCATTCATTCTTGTGTATCTCTCTTCATTGAACAGTTAAACATACATCTATTACTTGAACAATCGCTTACCAATGGGGGGGCCAGGGACTTATCCCACCATAGTTTTGTTGTTGCCTATTTGTTTTATGCAGGGAGTTGGGTTTTCTCCATTTTCGATTTCTGTTATTAGAGCCTTTGCCCACCTGCCCATGACACTTTTGTCTGTCTGAACTCTTGAATCAACAGTTCTCAACACTTATCGGCAGTGATGAGTTGCAGTCTCTTTTCCAGGAAAGGCTGGAATTCTATTTTTTTTTCTAATTTTTTTATAGGGAAGTTAGTAAGCAGTGTTTTGGTGTTTGGTGAAGATCAAGTTATGTATGACTGAAAATGTAGAACATCATCTGAGAATTCTGTAAATCCATTTATGTGAAGTGATGACCTACATTTTATTTCTCATGATACAGATGCAAATATGGCAAAAAAAAAAAAAAAGACAATATAATGTGTCAGTAGCTGAGAAAGAGGAAGAACTGATAGTGTGAGATTTTGAAGGAAATGATGAGGATGTTTTCACTAGTTCAATAGTGAACAAGAAGAATTCGGGGTGGTGGAACATGAAATTATTCATTCTGAGGAAGAGAGAGAAGGAGGAGGAGGATAAAGAAGGGAGGAAAGATATGATAGAGAAGAAGAAATGCAGGATGCAGAGCCCAGGAGAAGGTTGTAAAGGTAGAGAAACCTGCAGCTCAGATGGCGGCACCATCGGGAATGAGAAGGAACTCACAGCTGATAAAGGATTGCGGATGATGACAATTGGCTACCACCGTGAGGACTCAGCCAGGAGTATGATTGAGAATAGAACCCCAGCTCCACCGGGTGCTGTCCAACTATTTATTGATAGTGAAACTGTGGATGTAATTATCAAGTTTACAAACCAGAAACTACATCTAGTCAAAGAATTACGTGAGGATATATTCATACCAAGTTCTGACAATTTCCAACAAGAAGAAATACTAGGAATTCTTCTAAATTTCTGGTATGTACTGGCAAAATAATGACAATATTCAGGATCTTTTCAGTTAGGAGAATTTTCCAGTTTACCATGCTATGTTTTCAGAACACATAATGTGATTCCTACTGAAATGTCTACCTTTTTTTTTCTTTGAGACAGAGTCTCACTCTGTCACCCTGGGTAGAGTACTGTGGTGTCATCATAGCTCACAGCGACCTGAAACTCTTTGGCTTCAGAGATCCTCTTGGCTCTGCCTCCCAGGTAGCTGGGACTACAGGCATGCACCACCATGCCTGGCTAGTTTTTTTTCTATTTTTAATAGAAAGGGGGTCTTGTTCTTACTCAGGCTTGTCTCAAACTCATGAGCTCAAGCAATCCTTCTGCCTTGGCCTTGCCAAGTGCTGGGATTACAGGTATGAGACACCGTGCCCATCCAGAAATGTTTATGTTTTGGTGGTGCCACAACATGTAAAGTGGGCAGACAGCATGATAAGTTCGATCCAGTTTAAGAGCTTTTGGATATGGTTACATGTAAGTTCTCACTTTACTCCATCCTCAGGAGTCTGTTGCTGTCAATGAGGAATGGATGTCTTTCCACAGGCGCTGTCCATTCCGACTTCACATACCAACTGCACGTGGGAGGTCTGGGATTGCAGTAAATCTTTTGTGTGATTCTTCTACAAGCTACTGTTTTGTGGTGGAGCCATCTCCAAGGAGATCAGAAAATCCTCTGAGAAATTACCATAATGGCTCTCAGACTATAAAAAAGACTGGTTCGGAACTGTCATTTGGATCAGGCTAGAGGAAGTATCACCATGGACAGAAAGTTTACCTCATCACTCTGGCTGTCCACTTGCTTCAAAAGAATATAACCGCAGCTGGCACTGTTTGCAGTAATAAAGGGAATTTACCTCTAGAATTCAGGCCAGTATTGATGACAAACTCCCCATGTGGTATAGTAAGATTTGCCTTCTCTCCCTGTGTGGTTGGTAAGTTATGTCCAAAAGACAGGAAAGGGAGTTACAGTGCTCTCGACATAGCATGAAGGTATGAAGGTGGTGGATAACAAGCTTGATGTAATCCACTTTTATTATGCTACTAAAGCAGCTGTTTACACACGTAAGCACATGTGAGTGTATTCCTGTCACCAAGGAACTCACTGTTGGCCCCTGGCTATTTTCTTCAACATCACTGACATTGTAGCATACAATTTGTGTGTGTGATTTTTCAAGAAACAAATAGCCGCTAGTCACAACGTCATTCAAAGAAACAATTGGGAAGAAAATACTTTTTGAAAGATTTGACACAACAGCTATGTGAAGAAAACATAACAAGGTGGGTCCAAGAGGCACTTGGTGTCCACGAAAAACATACAATGGCAATGAATCTTTGTGGATTCGAGTGCAGTTAAGGACAAGGCACAGTGACAAGAGGAAAGGTTTATACCCAACCAAAAGTAAGAGTCAGGAGACAGGCAGTGAAAAGCTTACCAAAAACAGAGTCAAGTCGCTGCTACCTCTGTCCCTGTGGGAGACCAGAAAGGCTTGCAGTGAATGTCTGGGCCACACATCAAAAGAAAAAAATGCCATGAAAAGGAATTGTGGAGAATTGTGATTACAGTGTTGTTAGTTACTTGTACAATGATATGTGAAATATACAGGTTTTTCACAAAATTACACTACTATTTATTCTAGGGTCAGAGATTAACCCCCAGTAGTGGTCATCAGGTCCAAAATTGGCATTGGTATGCAACCGCTATAATGATACATTAGTAAATAGCTAGGTGGAATGTTGAAAAATAAAATAGGAGTAAGGAAACCCTACTTAAGTATTGAGGAAGCAAAGGGAGAGTTACTACTAGAAAGTGATTTTAGATCAAAAGTTCTTTATATCATTTGTAAAATGATACAAACAGCCATTACTCTTGAGGGGCTCATAAGGACAGGGTATAGATGGAATAAGAGTAATTTATTATTTTCTTGCTAACTTTCACCTTTAACTGAATGGTGGTAATTGTGAAAGAGATTCTGAATTAGAGGGACTTAGATATTCCTTTAGATAGGATTCCCTAATTAACCAGAAATTACTCGTTAGCATTGACTGGAGTATGCCATAAAGAAGAAAAATAGCTGGGAAGGGATCAAATATAAAGTACTAGGAATAGGCAGGGTTTGATAAACAAATTGGTCAATGTAACATGCTTACAATCAAGGAAAAGAAAGAGTAAATTTCTGAAGGGCTGTCTGCACTCCCATTTCCACACCAGCACTAGTCACAATGGCCAAGAGGTAGAATCACCACAACTGATGAATACATCTATGGATGAGTGGATAAATAAACTGTGCTATATGTACCCAATGGACTACTATTATACCTTGAAAGTGGAGGAAATTCTGTCATTTCTGACAGTATGGATAAAGCAGGAGGACTTATGCTAAGTGAAATGAACCAGGCACAGAAAGTTAAATACCACATTGTCTGTTACATATGAAATCCAAAAAATAAAATAAATAAATAAATCAAGCTCATGGAAACAGAGAAGATAATGGTGGGTGACCAGAGACTGGAGATGAGGGATGGGAAATGCAGAGATGTGGGTCAAAGGGCACAAAAGTTCAGTTAGAAAGAATATATTTTTGAGATCTATTGCACGGTATAGTGGCTACAGATACAAAATAACTTATTATATATTTCAAAATTGATGAACTTATTTTATTTTATTATATATATGTATGTGTGTATGTTATATATATATATATATATATATATATATATATATGTATTTTTTTTTTTTCTTTTTCTTTTTTTGAGACATAGTCTCACTCTGTTGCCCAGGCTTTAGTGCCATGGCTTCAGCTCAAGCAATCATCCTGCCTCAGCCTCCTGAGTAGCTGGGACTACGGGTTCCCCTCACAACACCTGGATAACATTTCTATATTTAGTAGAGACATGGGTCTCACTATTGCTCAGGCTGGTATTTTTCTTTGTTTCAGATTAATATGAGGGTACAAATGATTAGGTTACATTATTTACATTTCTAAAGCCAAGTCCAAGTTGTAGTTGAGCTCTTCATCCAGGGGGTGTGCTGTATACCCCCACATTGTGCAGATTAGGTTAGCATTTACCAATCTCCCTTCTTCCTCCTCCTCCTCCCCACTTGAACACACTTCTGTTTTTCACTGTGTGGACATGTAGTTGTTTTTCCACTGGTTTCATATTAGTATTGAGCACATTGGATACTTGGGTTTCCATTCTTGTGATACTTTACTAAGACGTATTTGCTTCAGCTCCATCCAGGTAAATACAAAAGATGTAAAGTCTCTATCTTTGTATGGCTGAATAATATTCCATGGTAGACATATATCACAGGTTATTAATCCATTCGTGGTTTACTGGGTTGCTTCCATGTCTTGGCGATTGTGAATTGAGCTTCAATAAACATTCTAGTACAAATGTCCTTGTGGTAAAATGATTTTTTTTTTTCTTCCAGGTAGATACTTAGTAATGAGATTGCAGGATCAAATGGAAGGTTTTTGCTCTTTGAGGATTCTGCATATTTCTTTCCATACAAGTTTTATTAGTTTGCAATCCCAGCAGTGTAAATCCCCTTCTCTCCACATCCACGCCAGCATCTGGAGCTTTTGGATTTTGTGATATGGGCTATTCTCATTGGGATTAGGTGATATGTCTGGGTGGTTTTGATTTGCATTTCTCTGATGATTAGGGATGATAAGCGTTTTTTTCCTGTGTTTGTTGACCATTGGTCTGTCTTCTTCAGAGACATTTCTGTTCAAATCTCTTGCTCACTTATAAATAGGATTATTTGCTCTTTTCTTGTTGATTAATTCTGAGTAGTCTGTAGATTCTAGCTATCAGCCCTTTGCCCAGGCTGGTCGTGAACTCCTGAGCTCAAGGCATCCTCCCACATCAGCCTCTCAGAGTGTTAGGATTATAGGAATGAGCCACCCCACCTGGCCTGCTAAGCATATTGTAAATGTTCTCACCACAAAATAATAAATGTGTGAGTTAATATATATGTTAATTAGCTCAACTTAATCATTTCACATTGTATACATATATCAAAACATCAGATTATACCCTATAAAAATATGTAATTTGTCAAATAAAGATACCAATTTTAAGTTTTCATGAAAGTTAAACACTAAACAAATGAGCATTTTAACTGAAATCTGAATTTGAGTAGTAACTTTTTCTTTATACGTATTTCTTTGTAACAGTAGGCTTTTATTTTATATTTTTTAGCTAAATTATTAAAAATTGAAGAAGGGTTGTTGCAATGTATTTTCAGGCTTTGAAAGATTTTTCTAAAGATTTATACAGTGATAGATTTTTTTTCCTTGGACATATCTATATATCCAAGTTAGACAAGACTGGAGACAGAGCAGAAATATATGTGTAAACATAGATTCTTATTATTTAGCATAACAATCAGGGACAGGTGAGTCAATCCAAATGCTGAGGTCTTTTACCATTTTTTCTATCACTTTTCTCAAAGCCTGCCAACTATTATCTATATTTGACTTGAGCCTGAGGCTGCTGTGAAATTTCTAGCATGAGTTTTAATACATAAAGAAATTGGCTTTTATAGAGCCCTGTTGATTTAAAGAATGGGGATTGCTTTTGATCACTTTTGATTATTGATTTCCTTGGGCATTATTTTTGTTATATTTATTGTAGATATTCAGGTATAATTCCATATCCTTCCATAATCAAATATTTAAATAGCCACTCTCTCTTAAGAAGTCAGGAGGCTTTCTGCTATTCCCATAATGTAGCTTACCATGAAGCCATTAGTTGTTATTTTAACTATCAATCAGAAAAGTTAGATGAGAAAAGGTAAAGATGTCTTTTAAAATAAGTTTTTAAGTGGTGTTTATTTTGATAAATGATTTTCTGTGCTACTAATAGTGAGTATTACTATTTTATGTGTGTGTGTGAGAGAAAGAGAATAAAAAAATTAATTTCTTCAGCTTCCTAGTCATTGATTATCCCTGGTAAGGAGACCCTGGTGATTTGGCAGAGTGACTTCATCCCTCCTTATGACCTCATTTCTGTTTACCAGTGAGAGTGAATGTTGCACATTCTGCTTTTAAAAATCACCCACATCACAGGAAGAGAGCAGTCAAGGCCCCATGACATTTCTTTAGGAAGGAGCATAAATTTTCATAAAAGAAAAGGAGGCCTTCTGGGGAATAGGCAGACTGATTGTGATGCTGCACATTGATTCACAAGCCCTTAATTATTTCAGTTATTTTATTGCATATTTCTCCTGCCTATAAAGTTCTTTTGTATCATTTGCAACCCCATGAAGTCCCTCTCTGGAAATAGCTTCTGAGAGTTGGTGTGGGAATTGTAACCCAAAAGCACCACCATTAGATTCATTAAAGGGTGGGCTTCCTGTAGTTAGCTTGTACTAAAGAAAATTTCCATTTCGCAAGAGCAGTGTAAATTTTGCATATCATTTTAATAGCAAAGCAGGTCAATCAAATTATAATTGGCTCCAATTAGCACTTCCATGAGCTGCAAGATTCTTTACCTTCTCTTGGACTGCACTTAAAAAAGAAAATGTTATTTACTGTCACTGAAGTCATAAAAAAAAACGTTCACTATTCGGTATAAGTAATGAGGAAAGTACAAGTCTGGCGACAGAGCTTTGGCATAAATTTAAGACCCACACGCCGAAATGCACATTGTAGCTAGAGTGGCAGCGTGCAGAATGTTCTATTGCAAAGCACTTTATTTTAGCTGCACAAGCAGGTCTTGGCAATGAAACTTCTAATGGTTGACAGCATTTTGGCTAATCTTAAAATTGCTTTCTAACATTTTCAGGGTCTCTGAACTCTTTTGACAAGGTACATTTTGATAATAAAAATGAGGATGCAGAGAAGAAACACATTACATCTTCCAACTCTGTTCTATCTTAAGTGTCAGTGCTGCCGTTTGGGCTTCTTTTCCTGAGTCTTATCACTGCACAAGGTGCAAGCTGAGGGTTGGGGGGAATCTGTGGGTTGAGACTGCAGCATAGGGAAATTGTCATGGTTGCATAAGGCACCACAATGACTCTGTTTCCCTTTAGGTCTCATTTTTTGCTCTGAAAATTTAAACTTCTTTCTTTAGTGATGCCATGCTCTTTTATCAGCCTTGCCTAAGGAAAGATGTCAGTAAAAGCCTTGCCGATATTGTTGTAGTGCTTGTCAGTTACTCTAGGCCTTTGCTGGAAATCCTGAAACATCATAGAATTTGGCCCCAGCTTTGCACCTCTCCACCTCATGATCTCCTTAGAACAAGGACAGAAGGCTAAGGTCAATCCCACAAAAACAATTTGAACTGAGGATGGGAGAGGAGAAGTTCATTTTTAAAAAATGCTCTTCTTGGCGGGGCACAGTGGCTCACGCCTGTAATCCTAGCACTCTAGGGGGCTGAGGCGGGTGAATTGCCTGAGTTCATGGGTTCAAGACCACCCTGAGCAAGAAAAAGACCCTGTCTCTAAAAATATAGTCAGGCATTGTAGCAGGTGCCTTAGTCCCAGCTATTTGGGAGGCTGAGGCAAGAGAATCGCTTGAGCCCAGGAATTTAAGGTTGCTGTGAGCTGTGATGCCAGAGCTCTCTACCAAGCATGTCAAAGTGAGACCCTGTCTCAAATAAATAAAAAATAAATATGCTCTTCTTGAGAAAAAGGAATATTACACAATGTAAGAGAAAATACAACATAGCTTCTGGAAGTGCTCATCACATATTTAACAAATACAAAGGAAGACGCTTCTCCTGGAGGACACGGCCACATTAATGGTGGCAGCCCTGGTCCAGGAACGTGATGGGAGCACCCAGTTAGGAAAGGAGCTCCCTGGCTCCTCACTCTGAAAGGCGAACACCGAGCGTGGCCGTGCCTTGAAGAGTCAGAGTGTGATGGAGATGCTGGCATCCACTGAAAACACTGCTGCTCCCCAAAGGAAACGATAGAACCAACAACAGTGGGGCAGACATCAGGAAGTCGCAGTGTCTCTTGGAAGCTTCTGTTGTGTGATGAAATAGCTCGTGTGTGCTCACTAAAGCCAGCTGCCACAGCGGAGAGAGGGACGGGAGAGGGACGAGCAGTGCCAAAGTCTCGGAGCACAGGGCTTTGTGAAACTTTGGGTGGAAGTTAGGACATTGTGAGAGCCCTAAAAGAAGGGAGCAGTACAGATCAAATAAGACAATTAAGGCATTGCCAGACTCATCATTTGGTCTGAAGGCTGACTTAGGACAGAACTTAGCAAACTTTGTCTTTGAAGGTTCAGATACATATTACAAGCTTTACAGACTATACAGTCTCCTGCACGGCTCACCAACTCTCCTCTTGTACATGAAAATAGCCACGTACAAGAGCAACTTAATGGGTGGGAGTTTCCTCTGAAAAACTTGGTTCCCAAAGCAGACAAGAGGCTGGGCTTGATCCCTACTCACAGTCTGCCAACCTCTGGCCTACAACCAGCCCTGAGATAGGAGTTGCTAGCTTTTACCCTAACTGGTCATTGTTCTTCTTAAGATCCTCACATGTCAGACTTATTAGTAATCAGAATGGATTAGGCGATATTCATAGTCTAAAGAAAAAAAAACTTACCATGTATCATGACGTGCCCCTCCCCCAACAACAACAAAACAGCAACAACTTACAAAACAGCTTCTGAAAGAAGACGGCACACTGAAACGTTAGATTTGCTGATAGATGCTGTTTGCTTTATAGTACAAACTCCTCATCCCTGACTGTGGGTGACTTAGTCTTTGACCTTAAATTATCTTCCATTGCCCACACTGCTGTAGACTGTTGAATACGTCCCACGTCCCAGGCCTTCTGCCAAAGTGGTGCCGTCTGTAAGCACCAGAGCAAAATTCTCTTCCCAATTGTATGAGTCAGTGATAGAAATCTTGAATGATAGCAGGCAAGTTTTCCCACACTTTTAAATGTCTTGTTTTAAAGTAGGTCAGATTTCCCAGTCGGCACCACAGGAAATAGCCCAAGTTACTTTCACAATTTTGCCTAACTGCAATTTTGTTTGACAGGATTTCTACTGGAAAATGTCTATGCAAAGGATTAAATCTCCTTCCTAATAGAATTTTACAATAGAACTAGAAATAAACCCTTAAGTGTCAGTAGTATGTGTATTAATGTACCTCCAGGTAAATACCAGAGTGACATATTTCATGTTAAATTGACTGGTCTTATACTTTAAGTGACCCAGGAAGGAATATGGCTGGAGGAGGGATGTCATTCATCATGTATTACTTTTTCAAAGCAGAGTTTCACTACTTCATTGTTTAAATTTATGGCTTTGATTGGTAAAACTTCTTGGTTCTCTAATAAAAAATGTTGCATATTCCTAATATTCATACAGCATTGTTAATAGAAAGCTCACTGGCCAATTCATTTTGGTATAATGTGCTTGTGATTTACACAAGAGGTTGTGGAAGGTTTTGTAAAGTCTAGCTTGTTTGAATACATAAAATTATCATTTTTATTACAGCTTTTTTTATTTATATGGTACACAAAATGATCTTGAAAAATCTCCAAAGAATGCTTGTTTGATATATATTTTACTTTGCATTATACAATTAATGTTTATGGCAAATGCAGATTTTTATGATAAGTAAATTCTGATGGTATTATTTCAATTGCAAGGGAAAAGCACCATCAGAGTTGGCATGAGGCTAGCTGGAGAGGGGATGGTTGATACACATTTTTTTTTCATACAGTCCTACTAACAACTTTAGATTTCACAACTTACCACAGGACTGATTGGAATTTTGTGAAACACTGCTGATAGGATATGATTTAAAGATGATTTAAAGATCAGTTTGAGATAAAAATAAAAATGACATTTCTGAATGTCCGTACACTTTGCAGTGAACTTGCTAATCTTTGGAAACATGGATCATTTGCACTTGCCTTGAGAGTTCCACCAGGTACTCAGCATGTTCTCTCCTCTGAAGGCCTTTCCCGTGTTTTGCAATCTCTGCTGCTCATCAGAGAGTTCTCTGTCCCTTAAGACCTGTTCTTCAGTCTTGAAAAAATATCACCTGTCCTTTCTCTGCAACCCATGGCAACTCTCATTCAGCCCTTATATGTTATCTCATTGTTATTTGTATATCAATTTACTGTTCCCCTTGCACATAGAAAGACCCTTCACCATTGGAATTATGCCTTAAATATAGTTGGCCTTGTTGTATAATACACTTACTTTGATTTCTTATGTTTTATAAAAGTTCTTTTGGAAAATCATTACAATAATGAATTAATGCAATAAAATTAATGCAATTGTAAGAGAAGGTAGGAATAAGGAAAGAAGTACGCTTGTAAGCCAACCATGGTAACTGTGCTTAAATATCCACTTGGCCCTGAACCAGTTAGATGTCTAGAGCAAAGCAGCATAATATTTAGCCCTCATTATCACAAAAAAGAAGGAAAATAGTTCCTTTAGGGAAAGTTGATTTTCCTTGGCCTTAAAGTTCGAGAAAACTCTCATATTGGACTTTACAATGAAAATAGTTAATGGAATAATTTTATTCTTAACTAACTCAGTAAATATTTATTGAGTTATAAATGCCTTTGGATGCTTCATTTTGCCAGTTTGGAGGGGAGGAAGGGCAAATGAAAGAAGAGTTAACAGCTCTTGTTGACCAAGTAGTGGGAGGACAGGTAAGTCCAGTAGAACCTCTGGAAGTTGACCACCCAAGGTCAGCATAAGGAACCAGGCCTACTGTACTGATACCTACATGTGGTACTTGTCTGGTCTATGAAAATTAGGTCAACTTGAGGTGGTCAACTATGGATGTTCTACTATAAATGGATTATTACATACTGACTGATACCTGCTTTAGTTGAAATAAGTGTAGAGTTGTTCTGTATAGGAATATCAACCCAGAGAAGGAAGATTAGGGAAGATTTCTCTGAGGAGGTGATTAATTATTTCTTATGTTAGAACCAAGATTTGAAAACCATTTGCAAGTTATCTAAAAAAATGGGGTTTGGTTGTTGAAAAGGAGAGAAGGCAAAAGTGAGGACAGAGACACAGGGAGCGGTAGGCCCCAGGAGCAGTGTGTAAAGTCTCAGGTCCAAGACATTGCCTGGGGCTTCTGAGATACTAAGGTTTTAACCAGGGGCTTAGTAAGACTATCTGTGGTCCTCCAGATCCCCAGATGTAGCCCCAACCAAATCCAAACTTCACAGAACAAATCCCTTTATTAAAAATATTTTTTTCTGTAAAATTTGCAGTCAGCCCACAGGTCACACTTGGGGATCCAGAAGGCCACATCTGGCCCCAGGGCCTTGGGTTCCCACCCCTGACCATTTACCCTTAGAGGTTCTAATGTTCACTTTAAGCAAATTTACATTATTCTTGAGAAGTTAAAAGGTTGTGGGAAGTTTGATGTCAGGAATTGATATGATTGGGTTTGTACTTTTGAAAGATCACGGAATGTGCAGGGTGAAGATGCAAATTAAAAGTGAGCAAGACTCCAGCCAGAGAGGTTTGTCAAAAGGTGCCTGGAGCAGAGATGATGACAGTAATAGTGTTGTTCCCACAGCAATGCCAATCAACAACCGGCGTTCTCCATAGTAATAAAGAACAAAGACAGGCTCATTTCACATAACTGCTTCTCTTCATGACCTGCAGCAGAAGCTGGCAGCCCCCTTTGATTCCATGTAGTGATTTTGTATACTTCTAATATGCTACCGAAAACTTACTTTTAAAAATGGGATTTTTTTCTCTCTCTTCGACGATGTTATTAGAACTATCATATGCTTGGATCTTCAATGAATACCCATCATTTGTTGAGGAAGATAGTCGGAGATTTGTCTCCCAAGAGACAGGACACCTCTACATATCGAAGGTGGAGCCCTCTGATGTGGGAAATTATACATGTGTGGTGACAAGTACAGTGACCAGTGCCAGAGTGCTGGGCTCGCCCACTCCTCTGGTGCTACGTTCTGATGGTATGAAATATTTCAAAGTATGAAATATATTCTGAGTAGAAACGATGCTGTTACTTTAAGCAAAAATAAATGGGGAAAAAATAAGAAGTGTATCTTGAAGGATTAATCACTTCGTCTTTTGAGAGTAAAAAATATTCTGAGTATGGCGTTGAAAATCATTTAATAAACTGCAGGTCCTTGTTTCTGACCCTTACCCAGGACTAGCTTCTTAATTTGCAGGGATCAGTGAGAGATGGAAATGAGCAGTTACTTGTTCAAAAATTATTAAATAATTTCAAGACAGTGACAGCAAAGCATTAGACCAACCATGAGAGCCTTCTGAGGCTGGGACTTTCCACAAAGTCACTGACTTTTATCAGCTTAAGGGTTTTCAGGGCTCTGGATATTTTGTTATAATCTAAAAAGCATCACTTAAAAAATAATTACAGAAAAACATCTGTCTCATCAACACCTTGATGGGCTGTTTAAGGGGAACTTACAACCTGCAGAGGAAGCAGATTTGTAAGCCTGAGTTGTTGACCCACTTACACAAAACCACGTCTGATACAGCCTAATGCCATGACCACAAAGTACGGAAGCACTTTTTTCCAGTCAGTTACAATTGAATTTGACCTTTCCCATTTATTAAGTCACTGTTTCTCCACTCCAGGGAGCCATTTAATGTTTGAGATTGGTATCTCTGCTATCAGAGTACCATTAAGTAAATTCCCTGCCATAATTTTTGTTCTTTAGAAAATTTCAGGAAGTCATAATATGTTATATATTTCCATTTGACTAGAAATATCTAAATTAAATGCAGAATTTCAAAAGCCTCCCATTTTTTTTATGATGTAAAATGCATAGTGGTTTTCTTGGAACTACTCTGTTAAATGGTAACTTATGAATCAGCAAATCCAAACATTTTTAATGTGTGTTCATGTTGCACTTTTGAACTGAATTAGCAGTCGTAGGTAATTTCAGTCACTAGGAGAACTGGTTCAAAGTGAACAAAAGAAAGTTTTATTTAAGAAAAAAGAGACAGTGCCAAAGGAAATGTTGAAACTATTATCTTTATATTGTGGATTTACAGGTGTGATGGGTGAATATGAACCCAAAATAGAAGTTCAGTTTCCAGAAACTCTTCCAGCAGCTAAAGGTTCAACTGTGAAATTGGAATGTTTTGCCCTTGGAAAGTAAGTTCTATAGCATTTTAGTTCTATCTGTGAAGTATTAGGTTGCTGTAAGGGAACAGGGTGGTTTTTGACAGACTCCTCTCCTGTTATTATTTTCTGAAATTTACTTTCACTTGAAACAAAGGAAAAAAATAAAATACAGTAAAAATGCACACATAAAATTTAATTTGAAACTGTATTTAAAGACAATTGGAAAAAATGACTGTGCCTCCCTAATTTAATAAACTAAATTGTGAGTTTTGTGAGGTTTTTTTTTTCTTGTGTATTTGTTATAATTTAATACAGTGGATATGGATTAGGCTTTTTTCTCTAAATCATGAATGGACTCAAGAAAAACAATTCATTTTATTAAAATATCAACTTAAAGGATAAAATGTTTTCATCAGGTTTATGTACGTAACCAACCAGTAGAAGGGATTTTCTGCCTTTGAAAACCTGTGCCTTTTTTCCTTACCTTCATAAAAGCTTTCTTTTCTCGACTCCAGAAGGATTCCTGTGATAGCAGCAAACGACTGATGATTTTCTTATTAGTCCCATACCTCAGATTAATTGGAGAAGAAGTGATGGACTGCCATTTTCCAGCAAAATCAAATTAAGGAAGTTCAACGGGATGCTGGAAATCCCCAACTTCCAACAGGAAGACGCAGGTTCCTATGAATGCATTGCTGAGAATTCCCGAGGAAAAAATGTCGCCAGGGGGCGCCTCACTTACTATGGTGAGCATCTCTGTGGGAGAGATTGGAACTTTAGCTTTTGCTGTCTCATCTATAAAAGGTTGCTGAGGCGCAGAAGGGTCCATAGCAGAGTCCCAAGGTTCAACATGTTCTGATATACGTTTCATTAAATGGTAAACATGTATCATCGGAGAAATGAAACACAAATACAATTTTATAATAAAGTTGGAGATGTAATATATTCCTTTTGCATTTAAAAACGGTTTCTATGATACTGAAATATTTCTTATATTTTCCTAAGAGTAACATTTCACACACTTCAGCACATTATAGAGAGATCTGTTTTCTGTCTTTTCCTCCAAAAAGGATGGTTTTGTATCTCTGTTTATTAGCATTAGTAAGCAGAGAAAAACATCCATTGAGAAAAGCTGCCATTACTATATTACCCAAACCACATAAACTCAGACTCTTGTTTAACGTTTTGTGTTATTCTAGCTCTTCCCATAATGTATCTGTCTCCTGTTTGTTGCCTTTAATTTATAATCACATTTATTTGATGTACTGCTCAATTTGGGTAAGGAAATAATAATAATGTTGCCTTTATCTAGAGTCTATTTATAGGAAAATTACATTGTCTCTTTTTTTTTCAAACTTGCTTTCAAGTTCCTCTGATTTAAAAAAGCTAGGCTTTTGATTATAACTTGGTTTATAAAGAGTAAATATGGAGACGTAAGCTCAGCGAGTGTATGTATTTGCAGTTTAATCACTAGAATTATTATAAATTTATAAAACTGGTAGGGATTGACCACTTTTGTGAAAGGCAAATCGCATTATATACGGTTTATATTAGAAACTAAAAATTGAAATATTTTCCAATGTATACATGTTATAGGGAAGAAAACATTTGCAAAGACAAATATTAAAATTATAAGACTTATTATGACCACCACCTGGAAAATTTAAAGTTTGAAGACTACAGGTATCTTACCTGTGACAAGATTAACACTTACTATGCTGTTCTATGTCACTGTTCTATGACATATATATATGTGTGTGTGTGTGTGTGTGTGTGTGTGTATAGATATGTAATTTTTGGATCTGTCGACAACAAAATGGAAGCATGGTTTAATAGGATGAACCATTCTGCTTTGTAACTTTCCCATCTTATTACATGTTAGTTCAGATTATAGAGCCCAGAAGTTACCCAGGTGTCAGGTCTGTGGGTTCGTTGGAAGATGTGGAAATAGGGATATGAGTGTGGCTGTATAGCCAGAAGGCCCCCACAAAGCAGGTAAACCTTTTTTCGTGCCCTGGCTCACTTTTCTCTGAGCACCCACTGGCTAATGCAGGGTATTCTGACTGTTTTAATGTTTCAGTAGAAATGTTTTAACTCTGTGTAAGAGCAACTCTGCATAAATAATAAACAATTGTATCCTTCATATAATGAAAAATCCAAAGCTAGATTGTCATTCAAGTACTTTAACTTCAGGGCCTGCCTCAGTTTCTCTGTGATTTATTTTTCTACCCTTATCTGATTTTTCCCTTTCTCTTCATATTAGTTTCCATTATGATCACAAAACGACTGCCAGCAGTGACCAGCACATCAGTTGTTATTCATTCTTTGTATCTCTAAAATATCTGGCAATCCTCTTCTGATACTTCACTGGCTCTGTATTCAATGCTAAATCAGTCACTGACAAGGAGAAACTGGATTAAATAATTTAAGAGCCTTTAGGAAAAAACAAACAAACAAAAAAAAAAAAAACTGAGTCTCACTTTTTTTGCCCTAGAGAGCCATTATAATACCTCAAACTCCTGGGTTCAAGTAATCCTCTTATCTCAGCCTTCCAGTAGCTGGGACTACAGGCATGCTCAACCATCCCCCATGCCTGGCTCATTTTTGTATTTTTAGTAGAGACAGGGTCTCACTCCCCCTCAGGCTGGTCTCAAATTCCTAAATTTAAGCAGTCCATTGCCTTGGCCTCCCCACTGTGCTAGGATTACAGGCTGGAGCCACTGCGCCCAGCCAGTTTAAGACCCTTTCTTTGGAACAGAGAATAAAGTCATGATTCAGTGGATTTTATGGACAATGGGAAGTGATAGAAGTAAAGATAACTATATGAAAAATAGGGATTATTTTAGGACTAAGGATGAGAAGAATTGAACACATAAAAGAAAACCAACAGCATCTGTTATACTTAGTAAAGGAGGTAGATTTTGCTTTAGTCTATTGTGTAGATAATATGATACACACGTATGAAATAAGTCAGAAATTAGTAACGGAGCATTTCATGAAACTGGACTTACAATTCTGGCTTAAGATAAGTACATTTAATAAATGTTTTACATTACTATGGTTATCTTCTCTAATATGTCATGTAAAAATGGTCTGATAGAATATTTGGATTTCATTTAAGAGGGGAAATCACGATTAATGTGAGGGTTATAATCTCAGGAGTGGTTTAGTCTAGCATATTGTCCTCCCATTTGTAGAAGAAGAATATTAGTTTGGAAAGCCTGTGGGGATTTTTGCGGAAACTCAGGTCTCAGTCAAAGACTCATGTGTGAGTCTATTCACAGTCATATTCCATGTCAGCCTGGTCATTACTGAAAGAAGAAAATACGTTTTAATATAAAACAGAGAGAAGTGATTTGATGCTGAACTACACTTCATACTGGGCAAGTAGTTTGGGTAGAATGAAGCCAAAATAAGATAAAACTTTTAGACCTGTATGTTTTTTTGTAAAAGCTAAATAGCCATCGTTTCCTTTCAATTTCATTTATAAAAAGCAATTTTATGAGATAGAAATGGAAAGACAAATCTTCCCGTGGTTGCAATTAAATACAAATAGATAAACTGTTTCTCCATATGGAGGATCCAGATGTGAATCCCACAGTACACACCACATGCATAATGCAATGTGAACCCAGTAAGACGTCTCACCTCCCAGCTCGGAATCTGAAACACAGATGAGACGTGGCCAGACACGCTCTGTATATCGAATGACTTTCACTGTGAGTGGTATGGTGTTTTCATCTGTAAGAGAATTTTCCAAATACTTTCTAAAACTTAAGTGAAAATGAGAAATCCATTTGTTCCAACTAATTTGCATATGTAATTTAAAATTGCATCAGTTGCTTTTCTGGTAAAAAAAAAACTGTATGATTCAAGTTGAACCAATTTATCCATCCTTTCTCCTTTCATTTTAATTCACTCAGAGGTTCATAAGACTAGTGTTTGTATTTAATGGTTTGTATTTAATGAAGAGTTATTTGTAACATGAAGTAAGTATTTTTTCCTCAGAGATAGAAGCTTTCTCTTCTATGGATATTAATTTTTAGTTCATAATTAACAGCAATATGTGCTGTTATTCACTTATTAAGGTGTCATCAGTTGTGAGGTCATGATTTAAAAATATGCTTGGAAAGGAAATCAGTTCTGTGTACCTGCATTCCTATCGACTGACATCTGAAGGATAGACTGCGGTTCCCAGACTATTTAAAATAGAGTCAGCATAATGAATTTGGCTTAGGAAATGACATATTGCAACATCCATCCTCAAATATAGAAATGTTTCATGCATCCACTCAGTAAATACTTAGTGAATAAAATATAATTCTATCCTCTCCCCTCACTTGAATCTCTTCCAGTCTTATGTCTGTTTATATTTACCTAGATAAGGTAATAAATATGTTTTATTTGCTGAGGGTTTGAATTTCTTTCCTTCTTCGTTTTCTCTCCTCTTTCACTGAAGCAAAGCCTCATTGGGTTCAGCTTATAAAGGATATGGAAATAGCTGTTGAGGACAATCTTTACTGGGAATGCCGAGCAAGTGGGAAGCCCAAACCATCCTACCGGTGGTTAAAAAATGGAGAGGCCCTGGTGCTAGAGGTAAGGTAATGCATCTGCTTAATTGCCTGTCCCTTCCCTCTTGGTGTTAAGAAAATGCCTTCTGTAGTACCTAGTACCAGAGTAAACGGTTGAGCTTGCACACTTTTATTTACCTCTAAGAAGTGCTACAAGGAGGAAAAAATATGAAATCATATGTCCAGTCTTCCAACGCATTTCATTGGGCAAAGGTGATTGTGGGAAAAATAATATACTAGTTTTTTTGGAATTACAATTAGAGAAGGCCTAACTTTAATTAAACATAGAATGTAATTTCCTTTTTCTGTTTGACAACTTCGCATGGCCTCTGTAGAATAAATATATCTATTAGTTAGTTACCTTGTTGCGTGAGTATTTATTTTCTCCATCATTTTTCTTCTCAATCCTTGTAATTTTTTTGCCCTTTTGTGTGCTATCAATTATGCTCTTTCAAATTTCTATACATAACATTTCACACTACTAAACACTCTGGTAAGTAAGTATGTTTCTCAGAACCCCTTTCCATGCCTAGAATTCATAATGTTTTTAACTCGCATGATTTGAAAAAAGTTGAAAACCTTTCCAGTTGGTAATATAGAAATCAACCTCATGGTCCATTAACCTTATGGGGAAAAAAATGACATTGTAACCCTGTTCTACCTCTTCCTTTGTTGTTTCTTTTACTGGTATACTTTTGGACTAAAGAATGTTTATTCATAATCCAGTTGTGTAGCTACTATGTATAATTAGTCTTTCACATTTCAAGTAAGGAACAGGTTAAATTTCATATCAGAATAATACTGTGAGAAAAATACAGAAGATTTGTATATATAATGAAAGTGATAGTTAAAAGTGGTCATTTTTCTTTTAAAATGGTATAATTGCTTATATGCAAGACTTTTTTATCATCTAGGAGAGAATACTGATAGAAAATGGTGCACTTACAATATCAAACCTAAATGTGAGTGATTCTGGGATGTTCCAGTGTATAGCAGAAAACAAACATGGCCTTGTTTATTCCAGTGCTGAGCTCAAGGTCCTTGGTAAGACTTTTCTCTGTTCTTTTTTTTTTTTTTTCTTTAAATCCTCCATTGTAAGCATAACTTACTTTTCATATTGGATTCTGCTACAATAGTATTACAACATAGTCATTCGGAGATTCTAATCAGGTGTACATTTTAACAATTTCCAAAAACACCTAAGAATTATAACCAGAAATAAGGCCCAAAGGTAGAACTAAAAAAAAAAAAAAAAAAACGCATTGGCACAAAATATCCTATCCAACTCCAGTAGCCATTGATACCCACTAAACAATGCCTTTTAAAAGAATAACTAATTTTAGTAGGTGGGTGTGATGGCTCACGCCTGTACTTGTAAACACTCTGGGAGACCACGGAGGGTAGATTGCTTAATTTCATTAGAGTTTGAGATCAGCCTGAGCAAGAGCAAGACCCCACCTCTAAAAAATTAGCTGGGCATTGTGACAGGAACCTATAGTCCCAGCTACTTGTGAGGCTGAGGCGCGAGGATCACTTAAGCCCAAGAGTTTGAAGTGACTGTGAGCTAAGATGGTACCATGGCCTCTACTCAGGGTGACCAAGTGAGACTCTGTCTCAAAAACAAAAGAAAACAAAACAAATCAAGTGTCAAGAGAGGTTGAAAAACCCCCATTTAATAGAAAGTAGGTTTCTCATCTCTGGTGCCTAGAGGTTAGAAATGCATCCTCTGTATGTACAAAGAGGGCTGATGTCTGGAGTAAATCTTTAGCTGCAATCTGGCTATTGTTATCCATGACAGAAGTAGCGTATTATAACCAGAAAGGGGGACATGCATGTAAGTCTTAAGTTGAAACACTGCTGTGCTCTTGTAGTGAATTAAGGTACTGAGCTGTAATTCACTTATCTTTAAAGTGCATGGATTCCTTCTCAACATCCTGTGTGGGGATGTGGTGTAGGAAAAAATGAGATATGTAAAAAATTATATTTTGTTGAAATGTAAACAGATTTTTCTTTTGTTTCAGTAAAAATTTTTCTTTTAGGATCTTAATTTTTAAAGCCCACAACCTCTGGAAAAAATGTCTTCTTTAGCACAATCATGTACATAATCCTTTAAGATGATTCACATTAACATCTCCACAGATCAAAAAAAAAGAATTATATTCACTAGGGTTTGCCATGAGGCACAGCATTAGATATTGGGGAAATGCACTAGGTTCTTATCCTTTTTTCCATAGTTACAGTGAAAGGAAGAGTGATTTTCTGATTAACATACAATTTCATTCAAGTGACACATTATTATGTATCAGGAATGTCAGATGTGTTTCCGGGTTGACATCCTGTTCTTTATTAGCAAACATGCTTTCTACATACGGTAATGTGTAGTATAATAACGTGACACATAATGTAATCAGTACATTCTAGTACTTTTTCCTAGCTTAAAAATTCAGATTCACAATATGAAAATTTTATAACAGAACTTGATACATTTTATGAATGAGAATATTTATTAAATGCTCATTCTCCATTCCAAAAGCATTTACTGAGCGTCTGTTGAATACCAGGCACTGTGCCAAAGTGCTGTGTCCTAGAGGTCAACAGGAGAGACCAAACTTAATTCCTGTCTTCATGAAACTAACTTTTAAAAACTTTCAGTGCTGGCTCAGTGCCTATAGCTCAGTGGTAGGGCTCCAGCCACATACACCTGAGCTAGTGGGTTCAAATCCAGCCCAGGCTTGCCAAACAACAATGACAACTACAACCAAAAAATAGCCGGGTCTTGTGGCCGGGCGCCTGTAGTCCCAGCTACTTGGGAGGCTGAGGCAAGAGAATCACGTAAGCCCAAGAGTTTGAGGTTGCTGTGAGCTGTGTTGTCATGGCACTCTACCCAGGGCGATAACTTGAGATTCTGTCTCAAAAAAAAAAAAAAAAAAAAAAAACTTCAGTGCTAAATGTTTTACCGTATATACTCGAGTATAAGCCGAGCTTTTTCCGGCACAAAATTTGTGCCAAAAAACCCGAACTCTGCACAAATTTTGTGCCGAAAAAACTCGGCTTATACTCGAGTATATAGGTACTTTTGTTTAATAAATTCATAATTGAGTGATTTTAAATTTTAACAGTAAGCTAATAATTGCTGTATGAAGTAATTATCTCATGATTCAGAACTTATCTGAAAACACAATGGCATGAATTACTTTTTTATGTGTGTGGCGCATAGTAAACTAAGTAAATCAAGCTCTGACACTTCGCATGTAAAGCAAACTTTAAAAAAGGTTACAAAGTCGGCCTTTGGAATTTATAGAAGAATTTTTAAAAAGACCCATTAATCATTCTTTCTTGTCTGTCTTCTTTTTCAGCCTCTGCTCCAGATTTTTCAAAGAATCCAATGAAAAAGTTGGTTCAGGTGCAGGTGGGCAGCCTGGTTACCTTGGACTGTAAACCCAGAGCCTCCCCCAGGGCACAGTCCTTCTGGAAGAAAGGAGATGTGATTGTGCGAGAGCATGAAAGGTATTTTGTCCTCCACAAGGTGGTCTCTTACTTACTTCTCACTCTCTATGCTAATGTTCAAGTCAGTTTCCAAAATGAAATGAAATAAAACTCATTGAAGGTAAGGTGTTTAAGAACCAAAACAGTTGTATTTTGTTTTGTGATACTCTCATTATGATAGTAATCAATTTTTAAAGTCTTAAAATTTTAGAAGTATACCTACCTAACTTCTTCCCATATAGAATATTTTGTTTTAGCAAGGATTTTAATCTCCAATTGTCTGGGAAGATGCAACCAGAACATTAAAGTAGTGCCAGCCCCAGGTGCGGGCCCCACATCACAGGACAGAGAAGTCGATAAGTCGTGACAACACATGCCAAAGAAATACCAAGATTGCTGTTACCTTATACTGAGATAACGTGCCATTCCTGGTATTTACTTTATAACAAGATTCGCCTGGTTTCCTGGTCATTATGATAAAATGGAGATGAAAAGACAGAATGGAGTTTTGTTAAAAGCATAGATTCTGAGCCACACTGCTTGGGTCCAGGTCTTCATTTTGCCTTTTACTTGCTCCATGGAGAGACCTAATCTGTCTGTGTCTCATGTCCTCCTCTGTTAATGGGATGATAATATAGTTTGTGCCTAATGTTAAGAGGATTATTGTGTGGATGAAATCCATACACTAGTAATACAGCCCTTAGATCCATACCTGCTAGAGAAAAAGCATCAGTCCTGGCTATTATTTCTATTTATGTATTATAATTTATTTTTACTATTTGTGTGAGTGTTTATTGTGAGGTATTTTGCTCAGGGCTTGTGATAAACAAAATGGCAGCTCCAAAGGGTCCAGGCCCCTTTCCTGAAAACCTGTGACTGTGTTACATTACATACCAAAGGGTAATTAAGGCTGAAGATGGAATTGGGGTTGCTAGTTAGTTGACTTTAAAACAGGGTGGTTATCCTGGGTTACCTAGGGAGGCCCAGAGTACTGACCTGAGCCCTTACAAGATAGGAGGAAGAAAGCAGAAGGATTGGTCAGAAAGATGGTTAAAGATAATTAAAGAAGAGGCGTGAGAGAAACGAGGCATGAGAGGGACCCTGACAGGTGTTGCTGGCACTGAAGATGGTGAAAGGGGCCATGAAGAAAAGAAGCAGGGACATCAGTTCTGTAACCACAAAGAATTGAATTCCCCCAGCAACCCAAGAGGGCACAGAATGATTCCAGATTAAGAAGGAACACAGCCCTGCTATTCCCTTATTTGATCCCAGTGAACCCTATCCTGGATTTCTGACCTCAAGAACTGTAAGAAAATTAATTCACACACTAGGTTTGTGGTAATTTGTTATAATAGCAATAGAAAATTTAATACAGGGCTCTATGTGAATAATCTCCTGCAAATATCTCTGTGCCAATGGGAAAACCCAAACTTAGAGGGATTATGTAATTTTTGTAAATGTCACACAGCCAGGATGCTAATCCGTGTCAGTTTGACTCTAGGACAATAGCTTTAAGATATCAAGCTTTGACAGTGCCTCTGGCTCAAAGGAGTAGAGTGCTGGGCCCATATACTGGAGGTGGTGGGTTCAAACCCAGCCCCAGCAAAAAAAAAAAGATATCATGCTTTAAGAGTCTCACATACTATATAGACAGCCCAGAATCTTAGAGGCAGTCTGAGCTTTTGAAATCACCTAGTCCAAGTTGTCAAGCTTTTGTCCGATTCATAATATTTAAATATATTTTCCCATTCTGAAGGGTGTTAGTTTGCTTGAGTTATTGTCTCCTTAGCTGTGCAGAAGATTTTAGTTTAATTAAGTACCATTTGTTTATTTTTGTTGTCACAGTTGCCATGGAAGTCTTCTTCATAAAATCTTTCCCCAGGCCAATATCTTCAAGTATTCTTGCCACTCTTTCTTCGAAGATTTTTATTGTTTCATGCCTTAGATTTAAGTCTTTTATCCATCTTGAATCAATTTTTGTAAGTGGTGAAAGGTACAGGTACTGTTTCAGTCTTTTACATGTGGTTATACAGCTCTCCCAGCACCACTTAATGAATAGGAATTCTTTTCCCCAGTGCATGTTCTTGTTTGGTTTATCAAAGATCAGGTGGCTGTTAGCTATTAGTTTCATCCCATGGTTTTCTATTCGGTTCCAAATGTCTATGTCTCTATTTTCGGTGCCAGTACCCTGCTGTTTTGATCATTATGGCTAAAATCTGGTAGGGAGTTACCTTGGCATTGTTTTTATTACTAAGAATTGCCTTGTCTATATGGGTTTTTTTCTGGTTCTGTACAAAACAAGTAATTTTTTTTTTCCAAATCTTGAAAGTATGTTGTTGGTATTTTAATGGGGATTGCATTGAATCTGTAGATTGCTTTGGGAAGTACCTCTATACTCGAGTATAAGCCGAGTTTTTTCAACACAAAATTTGTACCGAGTTTGGGTTTTTCGGCACAAATTTTGTGCCGGAAAAAACTCGGCTTATACTCGATTATATACGGTATATACATTTTAACAACGTTGATTCTTCTCAGCCATGAGCATGGTATGGTCTTTCATTTGTTAATATCTTCTGCTATTTCTTTTCTTAGGGTTTCATAATTTGCTTTATAGAGGTCCTTCACCTCTTTTGTTAGGTATATTCCTAGGTATTTCATTTTCTTTGAAGCTAAGGTGAAGGGAGTTGTGTCTTTAATTAGCCTCTTATCTTGGCTGTTATTGGTGTATACAAAGACTACTGACTTGTGGACATTGATTTTACATCCTGAGACATTACTGTATTTTTTGATGACTTCCAGGAGTCTTATGGTTGAGTCTTTGGGATTCTTTAAATATAAGATCATATCAGCAAAGAGTGAGAGTTTGACCTTCTCTGCCCCCATTTGCATGCCCTTTATTTCCTTCTCCTTCCTGATTGTATTGGCTAGAACTTTTCAGCACTATGTTGAATAGTAGTAGTGATAGAAGATAACCTTGTCTGGTTCCATTTCTAAGTGGAAAAGCTGTCAGTTTTACTCCTTTCAGTATAATACTAGCTGTGCATTTGTCATAGACAGGCTGATCAGTTTAGGAAATGTGCCATCTATGCTCATTCTTAAGCATTCTAATTAGAAAATGATGCTGAATTTTATCAAATGCCTTTTCTGAGAGGATTTATTGAGAGGATCATATGGTTTTCGTTTTTGCTTCTGTTGACATGGTGAATTACATTTATGGACTTGCCTATGTTAAGCTTGATAACTAGAATCTACAGATAACTCAAATTAATCAACAAAAAAAGACCCAACTATCCCTTATATCACTGGGCAAGAGACATGAATAGAACCTTCTCTAAAGAAGACAGATGAATGGCTAACATATAAAAAAATGCTCATTGTCTCTAATATCAGAGAAGTGCACGTCAAAACCACCCTGAGATATCACCTAACCCCAGTGAGAATAGCCCACATCGCAAAGTCTCAAAGCTGCAGATGCTGGCCTGGATGTTGAGAGAAGGGAACATTTTTACACTGATGGTGGGACTACAAACTAATACAACCTTTTTGGAAGGAAGCGTGGTGAATCCTCAAAGAACTCAAATTATATCTCCCATTTGATCCCACAATCCCATTACTAGACATCTACCCAGAAGAAAAAAAAAATCCTTTTATCATGAGGACATTTGCTCTAGACTGTTTATAACAGCGCAATTTACAATTACCGAAATGTGAAAACCACCTAAATGCCCTCCAACCCAGGAATGGAATAATAAGCTGTGGTATATGTACACCACGGAATACTATTCAGCCGTTAAAAAAAGATGGAGACTGCATCTTTTGTATTAACTTGGATGGAGGTGGAACACATTCTTCTTAGTAAAGTATCACAAGAATGGAGAAGCAAGAATCTAATGTACTCAATTTTAATATGAAAGTGGCAGGTGACCTAATAAAAGGGGGGAGTGGTAGGGGAATCAGCAGGTGGGGAGAGGAGAGGCGGACAGGAGGTCACAGCGTGACCTCCGGGGGTGGAACATGATTATAAAAGAGACTTTACCCAAGAAATCCAATCAGTGTAACCTAATTCTTTGTACCTTTGAATCCCAAACAATAAAACTAATAAATAAATAAATCACATAGTCCAAATTGCTGCTTTTGGAAGCACGAGGAAAACAAACAAGAAAACCCTAGGCCAACAAATGTGGATTTGCTTTTCTAAAAATCTCAAAATCATGTTGCAAACAGCCAGTTTAAACTACTTTTCGATTATAGTCTTAAAAGATATGTTCATAGAAATTGATTACGACAACACAATTTATATTTCTCCCGTATTTAACAGGCGACATCTTCATTAAAAGGTAGGCACAGCAGGATGACAGAGCAGAATTGTGAACTGAGTGGTTACACACAAGCCAGCCAAATTCTGGGTTTCACAGAATAGATCTCTAGAAGAGGAGGTTAATTAGTAATTGGAGTTTGCTTTTGTAAGCCAGTTTAAACAAGTAGAGATTTGTAGCATATACTAGTTAATTTTGACTGTGCTGTAAGTTAAGTTTTCCAGCTGAACTGCTGACTTATTTTGTGATCGAAAAATTTTTAAATAGTTTTAATTACATACATAAATTAAATAGTAATTATTCCCCCAAGGACTTTGCATAATGCTTTGCACAATAATAAACCCACTTGTCCTCACAGTAGTACATAAGTAGTAGGCAGAAGTTTTTAATCTTAATTTTACAAAGAGGATAAAAAGATTAAGAGATTTTAGCTAAAGGCAAACAAAGAGAGATTTACCCACACATTTTACAGTGATGGTGCTGGGAAAAAATGTGTAAGTTCCAGGATCTAGCCTGGGACTTCAGACATGGTCACTTACTACTTTGGTGTCATTGGGTCAGTTAAACTATAAATAACTGTGAACCTTAGTTTCCTCGTCCATAATATAGAGATAATAATTCCATTCCTTACATAGGTGCTATGAGAAAAGCATATTGCCTGATATTTGTCAATATACTGATCAAGAAGCATAGGGTTAGATTGCAGATTAAATGTTGAAAGTAACAGCGGATGGAGAAAGGTTTTTGTTTATCGGTTGGGCATTCATTGGTTGGTTAGTCACTCTGAAGACAGGCCTTCAAGGCTGCTTGGATGCTACAGTCATCAGGGATGCCAACCTCTGCCGTCCTGCTGCCTCCCGTCCTCACCTCCTGAACCAGAGTGGCTGCATAAGCCTCAGCCTCCTAGCAACATCCCCAGCAACAGCAAGAAGGAAGGTAGACATAGGAGACACTTCCTCCCTTTGAAGAGACTTATCCAAAGTCCCATACAATAATTTCCCTACACCTTACTGATCAGACAATTGTTCCCAGACCACAACACTTAATAGCAGAAGAGGGTGGGAAATAAATTTGTGTGTGTGTGTGTGTGTGTATTTTTTTCTAGATAGGAATGTACCCAATGAAAAATTGAGGGTCTGTTTTTAAGGAGAGAAGGGAAATGATTGCTACTCCAGCAGTGGCTCACAGTAATAAAAGTCAGTTCTCTGCCCCTTTCGGGCCTCCTGAATTTCTACTATGTATCAAGTATTTCTACCATGTCCCGGGTCAGACCTGAAGGTAAACCTAAACAGGGAACCTAAGGAGAGGGCCCACAGTTCTGCAGACCTTCCCAGATCTGTAGTTTGAATTTTGCTTTTATGTTTTCGGACAGCAAAAATACTGATGAGCCAGGGTCTTGATGCTCAGGGAGAAGGCTGCTAGAGGCAATTATTGAACAAGTTGCAGACTTGAATCTTCTCCAAGTTCGTGGTAAATCAGAGTGGGCCACAGCCATCACTTGGCAATGAAAGCTCCATAGCTGTCTCTCTCGACTTGGTCTGCAGGCTTCAGCCAAATCAGGGAAACATACTAAATAGTAGGTTTATTGTGGTTCTCTGATCATGGACTATTCCAACTTTAAAAATGAAGATTCAGTCTCATTTGGGGAAAAATGAATTAATTGACACATTGGAGTACAGAAGATAAAAATTTTTGAGAGAATGTTTGACAAGATTTGATATTTTTGATGTTTTTGTTTGTTTTGTTTGGTGAATTTCAGCTTGTCAGTGAATTATTAATAGAAATTTCTGAAGGAGAAGCTGTCTCTAGCTTCACATAGGGGCTGTTGCTATCAAATACATTTGCATCAAGTCAATATTCTGTTTTACATATACTACTACCATTTGAGTCCCAGATCAGAAAAAAATCAAAGGATTGTATATGTCTTTTTATTTATAAAATGACAAATATAGCAACTATGCAAATCATATGATACATCTGAATTATCATGATGTACTTGCTGTTTTTTATATCAGCACAATAACAGCTTTGCAATCATGAATCAACTGTAGTAATGTGGATCTAAGTCAATGAGACTCCTAAACTGCAGAATAGTTTTGAAGAAATGAGGGTTGTTGCTTTAAAGTAAAGAGCATTACAAGCTAAGGTGGCAAATGGATCACTGCCAACAGTGGTCTTAGAAAAGCTGTTCTGGGTAGATAACAAGGGCTTATTGTGCAAATAGTGGTTCCTCTGCTCTGAAAGTTAAGTTCACATTCATTCATCTGAAAATACTTTAAGTACCTATTAGGCACTAGGTATTTGGGTTTTTTTTTTTAGAGATGTCATCCCATTCTTTATTGTTTTTCAGGGTGCACAGACAGGTGACACGGGGAAGGTACAATAAAACTCAACAGCAGAAGACAGGGTTTTCAGGGGTCACTTGAGAAGGTTTATTTCCAAATGAGGGATCAGAGCAAACTTTCTGGGGATGTAATGTCTTTAGCAAGACTTCAAAGATGACTAGGATTTTACACTGGAGAAAAATGCTCTAGGCAGCAGGAATAGCATGTACAAAGGCACAGAGGCAAGGTATGGCATGAGTATTGTGTAGTTTCATGAGCATTTTGTTATATTCTCATACGGCTGAAGGGGCAGGCGGCTCCCTTCAACCTCTTTTATAAGGGCACTGATCTTATGCTCATATGACTTAATCACTGCCCTAAGGGCCTCGCCTCCTAATATCTCTCCACCAGAGGGCTGGGTTTCAGCTTGAATTTTGGAGGGATACGTTCAGACCACAGCAGGTAGTGAGTTCTGAGTGTCCAGTTCATGTCCAGTATAAGGTATCATAGGAAGGCAGGGTGCAGAGAGAGTTGGATGGCAGAGGTGAGCTGGGATCTTACTGTCAGTGACGTTGTAAGTCAAATAAGGACTTTGTGCTTTTAACCATGAGTACTGGGAAGCTAAGCTACATAATACAGTCAAAGTAGCAGAGTTAAGAGATCAAATTTATGTTTAACAAAGAGGACCCTGGTGCCAGCAGAAAGGTTGGAGTGGGGGTGATAGCAGGACAGAGGCAAGTGTACCAGTTACCAGCAGAAACTGACCTGAGTGTCACAGCCTGGACTGCACAGATGGCAGTGGGGATGGACGGAAGCATTGAAGAGTTTGAGAAAACACTAAATCAACAGGACCTAGTAGTTAATTAGACTTCGTGATATTGTGGGAAGATGGGAGTTAAGGACAAAGCCTACCTAGAACCTCATGGAAGCAGCAGGTGTGAGGGAAAAAATGACAAATTCCGTTTGAGTTTGGTTCAGTTTTAGGTGCCCATTGAAAAAGCAGCTGGACACACCTGTGCATACAGAGGTTGAATATCTGAAACTTAGGAGCAGGCCCAAGCCACAGATAGAGGTTTAGGAGTCATGAGCTTGGAGATGGTAGCTGACTCATGACAGAAAAGACAGGTGTCCAGGATAGTGGAGATCATTCATTGGAAGAGGGTGTGCAGCTAAGCTCCGAAGCTTACGGACACTCAAGTTATGAGTAAAAAGGCCTGTTTTTACAATTTCATTTAGTAATTGTTTTATTAACAAAAGGTCAACTTAAGTCACCTAGTACTCAGATATTCTAAATTTGTTGTATGGGCTTTCCCTCTCTCTCTTTTTCTTTCTTTCTTTCTTTTTGCCTTTCTTTCTTATTTCCTTCCCTCCCTTCCTTTCCTCCCTCCCTTCCTTCCTGGCTTGTGTGTCAACCATTACTGAGTAAAGCTACTGCACTGATCTTTAACCAGTGTGTCACAGCACACTGGTGTGCCACTAGAGGAGCTTAGGTATGCCACAACAATTTTTAAAAATCATTAATTAAATTATTTTCAAAAGACATTCAAAGCACAGTAAGTATATTCTTTCTTTTTAATCTTTTTTTTTTTATCAACATAATTTAAGTGTGCTGAGGAATTTCAACTATAAGTTCAGGTGTGCTAGGAGATAACAATGGTTGAAAAATACCAAGTTATTGTGTTTTTCCTCTGTACAGGAAGCAGGCTTTTTGAATAAACAGAAATGTCTGGCCCTTTTGAGGATCCAATAGTGTTTCACCAGGTATCAATGTTTTTATGCTATTCCATTCATTCACTGAGATCTACCTGTTTTCAAAAGAGACAAATTAAAATTGGATCTTTTTTCACCTTTAAGCAAAGTAAAATTGAAAAAGAAACCGTAAGTATATGAACAGGCATGGTTTGTGAGAAGAAATAGCCAGTTAGCATATTTTAAAGAATATTTAGCTTACTCTATCACTTAGTGGTACTTAAAACACATTAACTAATTATTTTAAAAAATAGGGGCCTTCATTCGAATGCTATTGCTTATAACAGTAAATATTTTATTGCAATAACTTCAGAAGAAAGTCCAAGAATGGCTCATTACTTCTAATTAACACATTAAAATTGTTTCAAATGTTCTTAGCAGCATTTAATACTATAAAATTTTAAATTCCTTTTAAAGAAAGAAAGGGTAAAGGGCTTTCCCCCCAAAATATTTATAACAATAATCCAGGCAGTGTTTTTTAAATGTATTACCCAATGCTTAATGCAATTCTTGCACATAGATAGAAATTTGCTTTAAAATGTGGTGAACATTTATATGATCCTCTTGAAAAGGCACAGCCTTAGGGAAAGAAAATTGTGATCACTTCTTGCCAGAAACCTGGAGTGGGTGACAAGGTTGACTAGGGGTCCTAGGGAGCGTTGGGGATGAGGAAGGCACTGTACCTGCTGGTTGTGATAGAGGTCTGAGTTGATTAGGTTTTTCCTAGGTGGGAAGCTATCCTTCTCCTTCTAAGGAGGTGAATATTAAAGTAAGCTGGTTTTTCTAAAGAGGATGTTGAGAGGCCTGAGTAAACACACAGGAGTCCCAGGGAGTAGAGAGCAGCCTCCTTCCTGTCCTGCGTCTCTGACCCATCCCTTTATTTCTGTCACACTTGCAGCCGGGAAGAGAAGAGGACAAGGGGCATTTGTCCTGTAGCTCCCTTACCTATAAGATTAATCTTAGGATTTAAACATGAAGATAAATAATAGAACAGTCAATGAAATCCCAGACTTTTGGTTTGGGGTGAGACTTATGAAAGGCATGACAATCGCTTCCTCTCTGCCAGACCTCACCCCTCTGCCTCACCCTCTGCCTCCAACACCTACCGGCACATCTTCCCTACTCACCCCCAGACATCTTCGCTTTCTGTGTGGGTATTTGTATCATTATTTACATGAATTATTTATGTCTAATTGGCATGCAGTGTACTAATGGCTATGCATATTATTTACTGTGTCAGATGAAATCAAATGGAAGTTTTATTTGCTGCTGCTTTTAATTTTAGCACATGAAAAGAACAAAGCATCCAAGTCAGAAGGACACGGCTCAGATCTTTGCTCTGCCACCTGCCACCTATTTGGTGTTAGACAAATTACATAATCCTTGAGTCTTGGCTTCTTTATTTGTGAAATGGGGCCAGGAATCCTCAGTTTGCAGGACTAGTCAGGTTGGTTGGTGGCATTTGTATGGTACATACTCATAGCAAGAGGTGTACTAAAGAAACTGGTCTTCCAGAGAAACACCAGGTTTCTTTTAAACAAGTGCTTTTCAACTTTTTCCCTGCCCCATTTCTCTCCCATTCTGAGGGACCCCCCTCCCTTTTTATGTCAGTGGATTTTAGTTGAAAAGATAAAAATAAGATAATGTGTGGAAAGTATCCATTATAAAGTCTTCATAGGCACAGAAAAAATTTCCTGATGTTGTTAATACTACTTGTAATTTTTTAAAAGACATCTCATTCTTTTGCTTTAGCTGGAGTGCCATGGCATCATCTTAGCTCATTGCAACCCCCAAATCCTGGCTCAGGTGATTCTCCTGCCTCAGCTTCCCAGGTCGCTGAGACTAAGGCACTCACCATCATGCAGGGCTGATTTCCTGTATTTTTTTTTTTAATGTAAAAAAATGTATATTTTAGAATTTTTTTTTTATTATAAATCATAGCTGTGTACATTAATGTGATCATGGGACACCGTACACTTGGTTCATAGATAGTTTGACACATTTTCATCACACTGGTTAACATAGGCTTCCTAGCATTTTCCCGGTTATTTTGCTAAGATATTTACATTCCACATTTGCCAAGGTTTACATATTCCCTTGTAAGATGCACCACAGGTGTAATCCCATCCATCCATTTCCCTTTTCCCCCTATTCTTAGATTGTAACTGGGTAATAGCCTTCATGTGAAGGTCCTAAATTAGTTTCATAGTAGGGGTGAGTACATTGGGTACCGATTTCCTGTATTTTGTAGAGATAGGAAAAGCTCTTGCTCAAGCTGGCCTCTTCCTCAAGCTGGCCTCTTCACCTCCAGTGATCCTCCTACCCTGGCCTCCCAGAGTAGCAAGAATAACAGCCATGAGCTTGTGTTGCTGGGATACCTAAAGAATAACATGACTGAGCTAAAAAAAAAAAAAAAATACTAAGCAGCACAGACCTTTCTTTTCTAGAATAATCAACTGTGTTGTACATTATTTAAGCCTTCTTAAATAAATTTTACCCGAATATTGTTTTTCACATATTGCTGCCAAATGGTTTCTAAAATAGTATCAACTAAATTTTGCAGATGACCACCTGGTTATTAGACCTGTATTTCAAATTGGCTTTAGTGAGTTATAAAAGGTAAAGCCACTTTAAAAAATATTTTGTCAGTGTTGTGATTTCAGTAGGCTGCTTATTACCTCTGAATGTGCCAAGGATTGGAATCCACTTCAAGCCAGTTCGTTGTTAGAACTGGGTAAATTAATTCATATCCTTGCCTAGCATAAATGTTTTATTTACAGAGAGTAAATAAAACATAGCACATTCTTCTGGTCATATAGCATTATTTGCTCCAGCTTTAAAATCCTACATGCATTTATCCACAGCTAAAGTCCTATTCTACTATCACTCAAAATTCAAAGAAAAAGAACTAATGCAATTGCAGAACCCTGCAGTACCATAGCATACTGCTTTTGCATTTTTTTTTTTTTTCTGCACATATGTTTAACATAGGAAAAAACAGGAGCTTTCTCTGGAAGTAAGAATGTATTGACTGTGCTAACACTATTGAGAGTGCATGCAACATTGCCTTTTGAATAATGTTTAAAAGAAAGAGGGGGGCTGCACTTGTGGCTCAGTGAGTAGGGCACCGGCCCCATATACCGAGGGTGGCGGGTTCAAACCTGGCCCCAGCCAAACTCCAACAAAATAATAGTCGGGCATTGTGGTGGGCACCTGTTGTCCCAGCTACTCGGGAGGCTGAGACAAGAGAATCGCTGAAGCCCAAGAGCTGGAGGTGGCTGTGAGCTGTGATGCCATGACACTACCAAGGGTGACTAAGTTTTTTTTCTCAAAAAAAAAAAAAAAAAGAAAGAAAGAAAGAGGGAAGCTGCAGAATTCTCCTTGCATTCTGCACTTATGCTCCCACAGTTTCCTGTGGCTGGAATATCTTTCCTTCTCTACCCAGAAAACCCCTACTTACCACTGTGGGGGCAGCTTCATCGTTACTCACCATGGCAAGCCTTCCCCAAGCCCCATAGACCAGATTAATTGCTCTTTCTTCTGCTTTACCTTCGTAGTTTCTTCATGTCCAATTGTGTCACTTAGCACAGTGTATTGTGGCTGTTTATGCAGAAGGCTGTGTCACCTCGGTTCTTGTAGTCCTTACCTCATCCATCTGTGTCTCCTCAGCCTCCGCTCCTCATGTCCCTTCATTTCAACATTCGTTTATTGGTCAAATACTTATTTGACATCTACTCTTTCCATTAACTTTTGATGCAAAGCAAATCACCCTAAAACTTTTTAATGGTATAAAACAGGGATGTCCACAGCATTTTTTTCTTTTTTCTTCACTGCACATTGATAAATAAGAGTTGTCTTGGGCCAAACATTAAATACATAAACACTAAGGAAAGGTGATTAGCAAAAACAAAACAACAACAACAACAAAACAAACAAAACAGATCTGTGCATACTTTTCATGGTATCAGACACCACAGGAAAAAGATGTCCTCATGAAATCAGCATGTGGCCCCTGGGCCACAGGTTGGACACCCCTTGTATAAAACAACAATCATTTCATAATCTGCCATGGTTTCCATGGATTAGAAATTCAGGAAGGTTCGGTGTGCTGGGCAGTGTTTGCTCAGCGTGTCTCCTGTGGCTGTCAGAGGGCAGCCGGAGGCAGGGAAGCTGGAAGATGAGTCTGTCCTACATTCTCCTTCCTTACACAGGCCCTCTGGTGCCCTCCTGTGCCCCCTGTAGTGTGGTCCCCTGTGCTGTGCCTGTGATGGCCTCAGGGGAGTCAGATGCCTACCTGGGACAGCTAAAGGCATTAAGAGTGAATATTCAAGCTAGCAAGGTGGGAGCTGAATCTTTCAGCCCCCCAGAACACCAACTGTCATTGTCCCTGCCTTCCAGTTGCTTAACTAGCAGGTCACAAGGCTAACCAGATTCAAAGGGAGAAGAGTTAAACTCTATTATATATTTTTTCCCTCAGCTTTATTAAAGTATACTTAGCAAGTAAAAACTATATATATTTAATGTGCACAAGGTGATCTTTGATACATATACATTGTGAAGTGATTACCACAATCAAGCTAATTAAATATTCATCACCTCACATAATTACAGTTTTGTGTGTGTGGTGGGAACACTTAAGTTCAACTCTGTTAGCAATTTCAAGTAACTCTCCAGTGTTATTAACTGTGATCACCATCCTGTTTATGAGATTTCTTGAACTTATTCATCCTGTGTAACTTAACTTTTATTCCCTTTGACCAATAGCTCCTCGTTTTCCCCTACCCTACAGCTTCCTGGCAACCAACATTCTACTTTCATATGTAAGTGAGATTGATATAGGGTTTGCCTCCTCAGGGCTAGACAAGGACCCTGCCCCTCTCATTCTCTGGGCCTGGATGAGCTCAGGAATCAGCCCTCCATCTCTAGGCACAAACAGGCCCCTCTTTCCAGGCCGCACCCTCTGGGTTCTTACCAAGGTCGTGAACAAAGCAGCCTGAAAGGGTTTAAAGGTTTAGGTGGTTCCTCCTGGAACTAGGGAGCACACACCCTAATTCCTTGCCTGAGACAAAAACTGCAAAGACAACATTCCTGTGCCCATTTTAGGGTTATTTTAGGATTATTTTCTGCTCTCAGACATCTGGCCAGTGGTGACACACTTGCCCAAGACCCCCAGCCTGCAGGACAGGAAAAGCAGCATTTAAACCCCCTAGACTGAAGACTCCTGCACTTCCCACTTGGATTCCCCCACCACTGTGGAGGTTCTGTTCCTCCTATTCATCCTCTTTTGCTTATCAAACTTACCAATCTTTCTCTCTGTCAATAAACTCTATCGTGTCTCTTATCCAGACCATCCCTGGTTTCATTCTTCTAACCCCAAGTCCAAGGACTCAGCTTAGACAGAAATTCTGGCCACAGGATCATGCAGTGTTTTTGTTTCTTACTTAATTTACTTGCAATGTCCTCCAGGTTCATCTGTCTTGTGGCAAACAGCAGAACCCTCTTCTTTTTTTAAGGTTGAAGGATACTCTATTTTATATATTTCATCACATTTTCTTTATCATCCTTCAACAGATTTCCTAATGGGGCAGTGTGAAGATTCCAGGTGAGCATGTGGGGTGGGAAGTCTCATTGTGGCCACCTTTGGGACATGCAATCTGGAGCACCTACTGTGTGTCCTACAGTGTAAAGTGCCTTGAGGATACCACCTTGAATAAAACAGACATGGTCCCCTCTTCATGGAGCTTGCATAAGCAACAAACAGAACATGAATAGGTAAAAAGATAATTTCTTTAACCATCAAAAAGGCAGTTATGTAATGTGTTCCAACAAAGGCCTTTTTAAAGATTAGTATTTTAGCAGAAATCTAAATAAGAAGCAAACCAGTCATGCCAGTGATTGGGAGAAGTGCCTTTCAGGAGAGGTCCCTAACCAGGGCAAAGGCCTTAAAAGGGAATGAAATCGGCTTATTGGAGGAGCAAGGGGAAAGCTAGTGTGACTGTGGTGCTCTGGATTGGAGGGGAAAGTAATAAAACATGAGGTCCCAGAGGGGGCAGGTAGAGTCTGGAAATGTGGGTTTTTGAAGATCATGATAACAGCGTTGGATTTTATTTTGAATGGAATGCCAAGTCAACTGAGGTTCTAAAGCAGGGACTGCCATGATGTGGTTAAAAGATAACTCTAGCTGCAGTCTGGAGAGTGGGTTGAAGACAGACGGCAAAGAAACAAGGACTGATTAGAAGGTGGCTCATGGTGGACAAAAGCAAGAGTTGCTGACGCTTGATTTAGGGTCACGGTAGTAGAAATGGAGAAGAGGATGTGGCTACTCTGGAAGCTGGAGGAATGTGTACCCCAGATATCTAATGATCTCATTTTATGTTAGTTGTGTATGGACTACCGTATATACTCAAGTATAAGCCGAGTTTTTTCCGGCACAAAATTTGTGCCGAGTTCGGGTTTTTCGGCACAAATTTTGTGCCGGAAAAAACTCGGCTTATACTCGAGTATATACGGTATATGGATTCCCCACTTGGCCCGAAGACTATAAATGTCTAAGGAGAGGGACTGCTACTTACTGATGTTTGTATTTTCCTAAACACTTAAACGGTGCGTTTTAAGTACTCAACAAGTGTTTGTTGAAGTGAACTGAATTCTTTCTTGGACAACTTCCCATATCTTAAAAGTACCTATAAATTTCTGAATTAATTTATTGGAACTATTTCTTAGAAATGTAAAAAATTGACTTTTTAATAAATCTCTATTGAGGCTTTCTATTAAAAATATGGAGAGTATTGTATTATAGTATGTGCTTCCTCCTCCTGAAGTCCTTCACAGAAGTCGGGGTGTGTGTGTGAGTGGGGGGATGGACAGATGGAGAAATGGTCACATGGGGAGCCGGGTGGGGCACCATTGCCTCTGCACTTCTGTAAAAGAGAAATGATCATGCGGACTGGTAGTGAGGATCGGAGCCTCCGTGTTCTGATGCCTAAAGAAGAGTTATTCATAATTTAGTTGGTACACTGAGGAAAATTTTGTACTGACCAACTCAAAAAGTTTTGTTATTTAACCTGTTTTTCACTTCATTATCTTATCTGTGTATTTTATAATTCTACATGCAGATTTCATTGCTAGAGCAGTTTCTGTGGGAAAATAAGTCTGTCTGACCCCATGTGCACCTGAAATCCTGAAAATAATCTGTAACTAAGATAGAATATGTAAAAATCTATTGTGTTTTGGGAAAAAATGATTATTTTTTAATCTTTTACATTTGAATACTAAAAAAAGAGGCACCTCTTTGATTGAAAGACTATTTTAGGCACTTAATTTTCCTATGTATTTATTAATTCATTGAGGAGAAAAAAATATGTGTTCCAGTGGCCTAGAATGTAAATTACATCAGGACAGCATAAAGCTTCACCAGGAAATCTTTATTGCTTATTCTGGAGCGTAGTCCATAGTACAAGCTGAATAAATAACTTGTGGAATGAATGTCTGAAATTACTTAACAAAACAAACACCAACAGATTCATTCACTTGGTTGAGATTGAGCCACACTTTTGACACAGCTTTATGCTAACAAGTGTACAGAGAAAAAAAAAAACAGCTTAACAATCTACAGTATTCCAGAAGAAGATATGCAACTCTTTCTAGGCCAAGAAGTAATTTATATTATGTCCAAATCCTGTGAGTGCAGGACCAATACAATAACTTACATCAATTTTAAAAGTTTCTTTCTTTTCTTTCTTTCTTTCCTTTCTTTTTTTCCGCAATCCAGTGGTAACTTTGAATATTAAGACTCAAGACTCTTGAGGAGTAAGAAAAGCCACAGTCCTTTTAGCTAACTTTCCATAAATATTATTATTTTTTTAAGATTTAGTTTTCTTTCTTTTTTGAGACAGAGTCTCAAGCTGTCACCATGGATAGAGTACTGTGGTGTCATAGCTCACAGCAACCTCCAACTCAGGCTCAAGTGATCTTCTTGCATTAATTTTTCTGTTTTTAGTAGAGACAGGGTCTTGCTTTTGCTCAGGCTGGTCTTGAATTCATGAGCTCAAGCAATTCGTCCACCTCAACCTCCTAGAGAGCTAGCATTACAGGTGTGAGCCACCACACCTGGTCATGAATATTATTTTTAACATACATGTTTTTAATAAGTTCAGAGTAGAAATTGAATTTCAAGGCTATGCTCAGTGTCAAGAAGTGCTGGGATGCAGACAATGTGCTGCTTTGAAAATGAAAAGTCAAATGATTTTGACTTTTGAACTAGCATTAAAGTTTATCATCGTACGTAGTATTAAAAGTGAGCTGGCCCTCCAGAATCATCTGTGCCTGAAGAGACAATCAATCTCTGCAGGAAGGAGGGAAAAGAAAGTTCAAATCATCAGGACTGACATTTTTCTTAGAAAATTTTCTTGGAAGCCAGTTCATTATGCAAACAAATATGTGACCCAGGACCCACATTGCCAAGCTATGCAACACTGCCACTCTATTCTCATGCAAGATCATTCTAAAGGAGCCAATCATCACATGTATACAGTTACCACAAAGAAAGTCTTAATAAAGCACTTTTAGAAAAGCTGACACCGAAACATCTAAATAAGAAGTCCCAACTTCTGTGTCACTGGATGAATTGAATTGCTAGCAGGATTTCCTAACTTGAGACCAGTAGAATCTTTTATGATGTGATCCCTCTTCAGTTGTATCAAAACTGTTGTGTGTGCACACACACATTTCTTCTGCAGAGAAGTTTCTCTGATTTTTCAAGTGCTTAAAGAACTTTGCATCCTGGAAAGGTTAGAGACAATGCCTGGGGTTGTAATTGAGCCACTTGAACATTGATGGGCATTCATAAAAGAGAATAGCTTTGGGATTGGAATAACCGCAAAGTGATTCTATCTTATAAGACCTCAACTGCATGGCAGGTTGTTTCTTGGATCATTCTTGATTTGTGACAAGCCTATCCTCTGTATGTAGAATATTGTTTCTAAACCACTCATATTTGTTGAGATAACACATAGTTATTAAAAAGTGCTATGTGTACAGCAGCAGCATGAAAGATATGCAACTCTTTCATGTAGCACCACAGCAGGTGGGAATTTGTTAGAAATGCAAATACTTGCACCCCATCCTAGACCTAATCTGGAAATGGTATTTTAAGGAGTCCTCCAGATGCCTGTTGTTTGAAAAGTACTGGTTTATGTCAGTGTCAACCCCACACCTGGGAACAGAACAGGGCACTTAGATGCCAGCAATACCGAGACTGCGTACAGTAGAGGAAGAGAAGTTGTTTAAGGAAGATTACTGTTATCACAGAAAGAGGAATCAAGTCTGGACAGCCAAAAAATACTCAGCACCCTCTACATTCCTTGGATGACATTCCCCTGCGCGTGTCATGGAAATGCCTCACACTTGAGCAGTATTATTGGAGGGACTTCTCTTCCAGAGCTTCTGATCTCTGTGTAGAACCATGTTCCCTGGAGTGGCTTTCCAGTTTTTCTGCAGCCCATCAGCACAGAAAAGTGTCTGACTCCTGAATTTTCGTGGACGACCCAGACATTGTAGCTCAGCTCTTTCACTTCTTTCTCTCTGGTGTCTGTTTGTAGGTAGAAAGCGAATATATTTAGCTGTACTCTCTACCATGCCCTAACAAAGGGGACCTATGGCTGTCCAGGGAGTTCAAGGCTGCCTAATTCTGGGATAAAACTGTTGCTGCTCACCTAAATAATTTTGCATCAGCTTTATCTGTAATATAAATAATAAAGCTGGCTTTTAAATTTTTACTTATTTGACTCATGAATCTGTCTCTGAGGCGGAGAAAAACAGTGTCAAGTATAGGGGAGCCTTTGAACCTTAATAGTTAACCCCTTTGAAGTCTCCTTTATACGTAAACTATCAGAGAATGGTTTATTTTTCTCATTTATGATTTTCTGTTTGTATTACTCCCTCACACATCTGAGTATTTATAAATTGCAAAAACTCCTTTGTGAGGAAAATGTTTGCTTGGGCTTCATGAATACCTTAGAGGGCTAGTTGTGTGTAATCACTAGTGCTAGAAATATCTTTTTAGGGGTGTTTCCTTCTATAGGTTCAAGTCCACTTTAGGGAAAAACAATACTGAGTCACTGTCATCAACATGAATTTAGCTCTAAATATTTTTTTCATGATAATATGCATTTGGGAAGATTTTATAGAAGTAAAAGTGGTTTTATTATTGATTCTCTTCTTATGAATATAAATACTTGTTATTTAATGTGAATTCAGTATATTTTGCTCGGGTACCAAGTGGAGCCAAGGTCCACCTTGTCTAGGATGTCAGCTGTCTGTTCCATGAAATGTGTGTGTTCAACGAAATAATAAGCTGCTTATTATTAGCCTGGTGCTTACTCAAAGGTGGAATAATTAACTGCTGAATCTTCTTCTTTCTGCTTCCCCTTTCCTTGGAGATTTTATAACCAATAAATCACTAAACTAACATTACTGAATTTATAAGATGAAAGCCTAAAATGGTGTAGGTAACAGAATGAAAAGCCTAATACTATTTTCCTAAACAGCATTTGCAGGTTATCCTTGAACTCAAGCAGAAGCCATCATTTCGCCAGCTGTGCTGGGGTGGTGGGGGTGGGCAGTGGTAAATGAGACCGTCTACCATGTGCTCTTTTTCTCTGATGCTTATTTTCTCATACGTTTTCATCGATATATATTTGCTTTTCTTAACTGTTGTTATTTATCCTGTAATATATGCATTGTGAGTACTTCTCTCTTACAGCTAATTGTAAGCATCCATCTCTTCGAATATGCATTCAGAAAGTACCATCCAAAATAGCCTTGCTATTTTCTATACAGCAGTTTAATCATTATCTCATGTGATCACATCTCCAGTGAGATGTGCTTCCTGAGAAAATGCAGAGATGCAATGCGTTTGTTATAATTCAGCTTGAATAAATTACCGTAATATTCAGAAGAACGGTGGCAGGGGAAAAATAGTATTTTCAGAAATCTTGTTTGGCTCTCATGATTTTTCATACTTTCTCATTCTAAAGCATTCTGTGTTAGTCTGGATGTTTAAATGTCATTGGAAGGTACAGGCCAACGTTGCCTAGACAACAGTATACTTTCTGAGCAAACAAGGTTTTTTTTGTTTTGTTTGTTTTTTTAATAGTCGTAACTTCAATGCCAGCACTGACTTACAGCAAGGGCCATTAGAGCAGCTTAGAGCAATTACATTTACTTATCCCAAACTAACCATAGACTGCACAAAGTTAAGTGAAATAATTAACCTCCTACTACAAAAAGAAAGGCTAATGAAAAGGTACATATAAAGATTTTTTGTTATAAAACTGATCAAGGAGTTAAAATGCCACTTTGATTTAGGTTGCACATTTCTCAGAGCAGGCAAGGGTACTCCATTTCCAAATGTTAAACCCATAAATTGTCATTCACCTTTCTGTGCCAGGACTAGAGTCACTCATTGTTATCTACATTTTCAGCTCTACCCATTTGAAGAAAAGCCTGTTCTCAGAAATCTTAGAAAGCAATTTCATTTATAGGGAAGTGGTATAAAATTTTCACTTCGAATCTCAGTAGGGAAGCCTGGGTGATTGAAGGTTTTCTGTTGAGAAACAATTACTCCATCCATTTACTGAATATTGTTTATTTTTGTGCTGTGCAAAATGCCCTGTGGGCCTCTTAGAACTTACTGGAAGAACCAATTTAGGAAGAAAATATTCAATTAGCTCAGAATTTTATGATATACACAGAGTTTGCATTCTTTGAGAGTCAGTATGTTTGTTTTGGAGTCTTCGTGTGATTGCTAAGGTGTTAACCCTTGCCTTTGAAACTTCCTCATTTGAAACCAGTCATGCAGATAGGTTGGCTTGATTAAAGGTTCTCACCTAATACACGAAAGGATTTCTAATTCTTCCAATGTTCCAAATGGTTATATTTGTAGTGAAAGGTTAACTGTTATGCTCATTTGTAGCATGAGAAGGTATCTGAAATTACGGGTCTCTGTTTTGTGGTACCCAAATCAGAGTCTGTGAATTTAACGTCCATATTTCTTCAGTCAACAAGAGGCATTTTTATTTTATTCTAGGTTTACTAATCTCAGAGGTGGTAGATGCCCAGCTTCTTGGAGCTTCCTATTCTATCTGGACCCTGGAACTCAGAGCAGATTATTTTGCCTCATCATTTAAATGTCTGCACAATCTTCTGGTATCATTTCCCATCTTCCTGTCTTTGCTATTAAAACTCGCCAGGACATCTGCATTGTCCATTTATTAAGTTGGTGCAGAAGTTAATTGTGGTTTTGGACCATGAATTTTAAATCATCTTAACTAGCCTCCAACACATCTTTATTAGTCAAAGTAGTAGCCATTATAATCAACACATTGTTACCAGCAAGAAATAAGTTTTTTTCTTCCTATAGCTTAAAAAAACATGTTTTGAAATTAGATGAACTTTTGGAAAGCATTTTCTGCATCCTGCTGTTTGTGGAAATGTTTTCCCTGCGAAAGGTTGTGGAGGGGCTTGAAGAAGTGGCGGTCTATTGGTGAGAGGTCAGGTGAATGTGGCAGAAGAGGTGAAACTTTGTAGCTGAATTTGTTCAACTTTTGAAGCATTGACTGTGTGACATTGTTCTGGAGAAGAATTGGGCCCTTGCTGTTGACTAACGCCCGCTGCAGGCGTTGTGGTTTTCAGTGCCTGTCATCCACGGGCTGAGCAGACTTCTCAGATGTGGTAGTTTCTCAGGGATTCAGAACACTGCAGTGGATCAGACTGGCAGCCGACCACCAGATAGTGCCCATGACCCGTTTTTTGCTGCAAGTTTTGTTCTGGGAAATGCTTTGGAGGTTTCTCTCAGTTCCACCTCTGAGCTGCTCAGACCCAGTTGTCATGTGAAATCCACTTTTCATCACACATCGCAAGCCTATTGAGAAACGGTTCCTTGTTGTTGTATAGAATAAGAGAAGCCGACACTTGAAAATGGCACCTGCTCTGATTTGGGGTCAGCTCCTGAGGCAGCCACTTATCAAACTTTCCACCTCCGTGATCTGCTTCAAATGCTGAGCAACCATCGAATGGTTGACCCTGAGTTCCTGGGCACCATCCTGTGCACTCGTCAGAGACTCAGCTTCATGACCGCCCTCAGCTAGTCGTTGTCAAATTCCCACAGCCGGCCACTATGCTCCTCACCTTCAAGCCGGCCACTATGCTCCTCACCTTCAAGGCTCTCGTCTCCTTTGCAAAACTTCTTGAACCACCACTGCACTGTACGATTGTTAGCAGTTCCTGGGCCAAATTCTGAGCTGATGTGAATTCCCTCTGCTGCTTTACAACCCATTTTGAATTTTAATAAGACAATTGCTTGAATTTGCTTTTTCTCTACTGTTGTTTCCACAGTCCAAACTAAATATAAAATAAATAGCAAGTAATAAATTACTAGCAAAAGCATAAAGCAAGAAATATATATTAAAATGATCTATAGCGTAACTGATGCAGGACAAGGTGTCGCCACCACCTGCCACCTTAGCCCTTGTGATGATGATGTTAGGACAGCAGGAGGAACCCTCCCCTCTCCTCCCTGCCCACTTGTGGCTAGTCAATTTCATGGATGGCTCCTTGCTGTCTCCTCACGTGAGTTTCCAGAGCCTGAGACTTCCAGCGCCTTGCTGCTGATTGGACAACTGGCTGTAACTGACAAAGACCCAGGCCCTAAAAGTCAACATTGAGTTCTGATAAAACAATCCCCTGTGAATATATAAACTCCAGAGCAGAGAGCCAGAGGACAGGCCTAGAACAGGGAGCAGGAGAACTTGCTCCCCTCCTGGGTTCTCTCTGCCAGGAGGTTTGGTTTTTTCGTAAGTTGTAAGTTTTGTTTCTGTGAATAAACCCCTTCTTACCACTGATCCTGTGGTCCATGGATTCATTCTTCGAATCACCGAGACCAAGAACCTGAAACACTGGTATCATAACCACATTTATTGAAGAATGTATATAGTATCAAAAGGCAAATTTCAACAATGCCAAAACCACAAATCCCTTATACACCAACCTGATAATAAACTTTACTGAGCAACACTGTGGATCAAATACTGGTCTCTTTGAGTGTCATCGCCCCAAAATTTTACTGATGGGATTAGCAGTCAAAACACGTTGGGAACATCAGCCCTGATTACATTCTTTCTTTCCTCCTCTGAGACTTTTTCTCTCAGTTTTCTCTCTCTCTTTTCTTCTATCCCTTTGTCTTTACTCTCTTATTCTCTATACCCTTGTAGTTCAAGAATATTTTCACTTCTCTTATCTCATTTCCAAATTCTCTCCACCCAGTCTTCTATTGCCTCATTTTGTGTGTGTGTGTTTTTTTTTGTTGTTGTTGATTTTTGCTACATATATATGTATATATACAGAGTTATATTATGCGCACAGTAGTCCCCTGGTACCTGTAATGGTTATTATTTTTATTCTTGTCTTCTTATTATTTATTTATTCATTTTTTAGTATTTTTGATTTTTGGTTGGTTGAGTCTCCAGATGCAGAGTCCACAGGTATAGGCCGCTGACTGGATATCTGTATACATGAGTGTGTTACATCCATATGTATAGAGGGTGCCAAAAAATATATATACATTTTAAGAAAGAAGAAAACTGTTATTAAACTTGTAATACTCAAGTCACACTTGACTTCCATAATTATAAGAGGTGCTCAATGTGACTTGCATTCGTATTTTTTTATCAGTATATATTGAACATGACAATTTTAATACAGTTCTTTCCTTTCTTAAAATGTGAATGCATATTTGATGCCATCTGGGGTATATCAGAGTCTGCATACTCTCCGAATGTATTTCCATATCCTTCATAAGATGTCATACTGTGCAACCTATGTCCATGCCCTGCCTCGCCCACAATGGCTCTTTAAAGGCGAATAGTCATTTTTTTCATTCAACCAATGTTATTTTTGAAGATCTACTCTTTGCCAGGCTGTTTAAGGCTCTAGAAATGTAGCCGTGAGTGACCCAGATATTTTCCTTGCCTCCAGAGAGCTTCCAGTCTACTGGAAGGCAAAATACAATATTAGATAAGCATGTAAATTCATAACTGGTCACTCAGCAGATGCTATGAAGAAAATACAGAAGATGTTTTGATTAAATAGAGGAAGACCTAATCTAACTCATGGGTTCCGGAAAGGGACTAAAGTCTGCAGGTCAATCAAACTTAGAAATAGTTATTCTAAAGGCCCCGAGACATAAAGAAGCAAAAAGGCCATTAGAATAGGCTGGTGTTGTTGGAGAAAAGCAAGTTAGGGATGGAATTCCTGAGGCCATATGCAGTTAGAGAGGGGTAGGTCCTGATGTGATGCCAGAGAGGGGTGAAGGCCTGGGCAGGTGGAGGGGGGGGGGGGCAGGACCTGACCAGATTTACCTTCCTGTTAAATTTACTCTCCAGATTCCTCAGAACAGTTCCAGTCTCCATAAACTAAGTTTTCATTCATTTTTTACTTCTCTTCATGGTTTCCTCATTCAGTTGTGATTACATGCTCATCAGCAAAATATTTCTTCTCTTTAAGCTAAGTTGTAAAGAAATTACTTTTTTCCTTCAAGATGGGTCTCACTGTGTCACCCAGGTGGAGTGCAGGATGTGATCGAAGCTCAGTACAGCCTGCATCACCTGTCCTGTGCCCAAGTGATCCTCCCGCCTCAGCCTGCCCAGTAGCTGGACCTACAGGCACACACCACCAAGCCTGGCTAATTTTTTATTTTTTTTTTTTGTAGAAACAAGGTCTTGCTATGCTTCCCAAGCTGTTCTCCAAAGGAAATTGGAAGTGTTTTATCCCAAAATATATTTCTTTGACATATTTTGAAATGGCTGCCATCATACTCACAGATAGAGCTAACACTACAAATCTGTGTTTGGGGAAGAGAAGTTTACTCCTGTTGAGAATCTGCATGAATACTGTCAGGGCTATCCTTACCTAAAGTAAGAAAGATAAACTGAGGGTCTGGTACCACTATAGTTCTCAAAAGAAGCAGTTACCATGTACACCCTTTGAGGGTTTCTCAAATCTTCTTTGTTAAGGTTTTCCATTACTTGTTTTTCTGCTTTCAAGCCCCCATTCTTTACAAACCTCATTGAGGAGTCAGGCTTCATTCCGAGGGTTCTGGAGTATACACATTGAATGAATTTGTATCTTTTTTCTCCATTTAGTCAGTCTGCCTCATGTCAGTGATTTTTCAGCAAACCTTATGGGTCAAAAGGCTTTGCTCCTTTCCTCTGTAACTCCTGGCCCCAAGTGATCCTTCTGCTTTAGCCTCCCAAAATGCTGGGACTACAGGTGTGAGCCACTCTGTCCCTTCAAAAGAGATTTTTCTTAAAGTTCTTTGCTCATCTCTTAGAGAAAAATGATGGGCTTACATTTCATACTCAACAAAATAGATTTCAACCCTCATGAGGGAAATCAGATATAGAACCATTTGTTTGTTTTTCACAAATGCCCAGGAGATTTATTCTTCTAAGTAGTTTCTGAAATTGGAACAGGTTGCTGTGTGTTCCTTGATTAGTTTTCCAGTCCATTGCATTCAATTTTTAAAAAATATACTTAGACATAGTTATTTTATTTCAAATTAATATGAGGGTACAAATTATTAGGTTACATTGTTTGCATTTGTTAGGCAAAGTTCAAGTTGTAGTTGAGCCCTTCACCCAGGGGGTTGTGCTGTAAGCCCTTCCGTCTTGCCCATTAGATAAGAGCTTACCCATCGCCACTCCCTCCTCCTTTGCTTTCCCTCCTCTTCCCTCTCCCCACTTGAATTTAATCGTGTTTTTCTCTCATACGGCCATGTAGTTGTTTATCTATTGGTCTCATATTTGTATTGAGTACATTGGATACTTGCTTTTCCGTTTTTGTGGAATGTTCTTCAACTCCAGGTAAATACAAAAGATATAAAGGCTCCCATCTTTTTATGGCTGAATAGTATTGTATAGTATACATGGACCACAGCTTGTTAATCCATTCATGTCTTCATGAGCACTTGGGGTGAGGTTGATTACGCATCTTAACAATTGTGAATTGTGCTGCCATGAACATTCTAGTGTTCAAATGTCTTTATGGTAAAATTATTTTTTTTTTCTCTTGGGTAGATATCTAGCAATGAGACATTGGGGTCAAATGGAAGGTCTACTCTTAGCTCTTTGAGAATCCTTCATACTTCTTTCCGTAGGGGCTGTATTAGTTTGCAACCCACCAGCAGGGAGGGGGGCAAGGTTGTTGACTAGAAGCATAATTTTTTTTAAAAAATCACATGTACAACAAAATGTATAGACAGCTCTACCCAAAGTCATCAAGCTGTGTGCTAGTTACTACTTCTATAATTCCACCAGGACTTTCTCACTGAAGAAAATATAATCAGGATGCAAATGAAAGTGAATAATAGGTTATAAAGGAATATATACATATGACATAAAAGATAAATTCATGTTTTACATTTTGATACATAAACTTCTGCTTATAGTGATATTTTTGACACATACCTAAAAGTCTTGCAACAAACATGGTAGTATTTAGAAATTAAGTTGAGGTCCTGCACTTCAGTTTGATGTTCTCAGCGTCTTTCCTGTTTATTCTGCATAACAACCAGAAAGCTGGAGGCATTTAGTAACCATGATTTATGTTTGTGATGCCATGCTAGTCCTGGGATTGCAAATATTTATAAGAAGTTTACTGTCCTGTTGCCACCCAACTCGGTTGTATTGCCTGAGTCATAGAGAAGAGCCAGGACACTGAAGCACTCAGGGTTGCAATAGAGAAAGTTTTTAATTCCACAGAGTGCTAAGCAGGAAGGGGGGGAGGAATTTTGTAAATCCACCTCCCTAAAAATTTGAGAGATTTTTTTTTTAGGATAGTTTTATGGGCAAAGAATTAGGCAATTGGTTTTGCTAACTGGGTTAGGTTCAGGGACAAATTGCAGGGGTATAGAAATTGTCTTCAAGTTTGAGTCAGTTCTGGGTTGGAGTCATAATTCCAGTTGAGTCAGTTTGTTGGCATAGGCTCCTGCTCTGGGTGGGTCAGATAATCCACTGGAATTCAGAACCTGGAGGTTATCTCAGAAACTGCCTTTAGGTTTCAAAAATGTGATATTGTCTATGGAGAAAGTTTAGAATCTTTATGACCACCAGCTATGTGACTGCAGAGTAGCAATTATAAGGAAGCATACAAGGGGGCATATAAGCATACAAGTGGCTGATTACTTTTAGCTGGGCCTGTACCTTTGCAGAGTTGTATGGCCTTACCACAATTCTCAGTTTACATCCCTTTATTGATTTGTAAAGGGAAGTTTTAGTCCATTTTCATAGATGCAGCATTCATGTATCAAAGATAGGAGCCATAAAAGATAAAAGACATTCTAAATGTGAAATGCATGGCATGGATAGTAATGATTTTAGGAATTCCAGGAGAGAGAATATAATTATGGGTAGACAAGTTGAGCAGTGAAGATATAATCCCTTCTCGTTTGCTTTCTTAATTCAAATGATACCTCTTCTAAGAGGCTTTTCTGAAGATCTCATTCTGGAAACACTCCATGAAGCAATTATTCTTTATTATATCACCCCGTCTATCTACTTCTGAGTAATTCTCAGAAATCAGAATTGCTTATATTTAAGTATTTGTGGTCTGTGCCACTCACTAGAATGTTATTGCCATGAAGGTAGAGACTTTCCATCTTGCTCACACTGTACTCCCAGGGACTCACCTAGTGCCAAGGACATGTAAGGCACTCAGTTACATTTCCTTCATTAGTTAGATGCTCAAACTTTTGCATCCTCTTAGTACACTCAAAAAACTCTAATGTTCATTTGAGTTGCCCAGTTCTTTTGAGCTAGCTAGCAAGTGACCATCCAGATGCTCTTTTGCAAAATTTGTATTTTTACTGTGTTGAACGTGACTTTCTCAGTTCATAAGGAAATACAAGTAACTTTCTTATTTCTAATATACTATTTCAACTTTAAAAGGGTAATACATCATCCCCACTTTTTACTTTCTCCAAACCGATATGATTAACCCTATGAATAATCTATCACAAACATATTGTCGGAAAATATTTCATAGTTATTTGATAAATACATCCCTCAATTTAGGTACAGTGTTAAGTAACAATGTGTACAAATATCAAGCACCTTCTCAATTGGCAGAATATCTTTTCTCAGTCCTGGGTGTGTGTGTGTGTGTGTGTGTGTGTGTGTGTGTGTGTGTGTGTGTATGTGTAAGAGAGAGAAAGAGAAGATTTTAATTTTCTTTATTCCCAAAAGGCTAAAGGCTGGTTGATCATACTTAAAAATACTACCTTACGGCAATATGTTCTTTAAAAAGTTTTTATTTGGAAAATGGCTGTTATACATTTAATTATCTTATTTGTATTTCCTTTAGAATTTCTTTTTTAAAAGATGGAGGACTCAAAATAGCCAATGTGACTAAAGCTGATGCGGGAACTTACACCTGCACAGCAGAAAACCAGTTCGGGAAGGCTAATGGCACAACACACCTGGTCGTCACAGGTGGGTGCATGTCTTAAATATTGCTTTACACAGGGATACTCTGTATGGTATGTTATTATGGTCAAAGAAATTGTATGTTTTCACAATGCACAGTACACTTTGAAGGAAGAACTTGAGTTTTTACTTATATTGTTTTTAGTAGGTAAAAGTCAAGGCAACAATTCTTAATTTTTTTTTAGCATAGCACAGAGTACACAGGGAATCCATTAGTTACTGTTCTGAGATAAGGAATAATAAGAGGTACAAATAGCATATGTTGATATTTTTTATTTTATTCTAGAATAAAATTATATTATGTCAAATCTTTGGTGTATATTTTTTCTTTTGCATTATAATTGATCTTTTCTAGAGATGTTCAATTCCAGGAAATTACATGATGTCAATAATAATTGATTAAAGTTCAGGATGTATTTTGTTCATTCATTAATTTATAAAAATTTGTGAGTACCTACCATGTGCCAGATGCTAGGGCTGTGTCAGTGTGCTCATTGACAGAGAGACTGCCCTTATGAATGTTACATTCTACCACAGACAGAAGGAAAATAACCAATAGGATTAAGAAACAAGACAGTTATTAAAAAGAAAAATACCAACAATTGAGAAAGCAAAAAGGAATATATGGGGAGAGGTAACTTAGATCATTCGAAACAGGATAACTAGAATGGACTTCCCTGAAAAGGAGAGATTTAGACAAAGTTTTCATAGAGGAAAAGGGGTTAACCAACGGATTTATTCGGGACAGTTATGCAGACCATTTGTAGACCTTTTTAGGACTTTGGGTTTCAGTTAGATTGAAAATTAGGAACTGATGCAATATTTGAAGCAGAGGAATGACATGAAATGCAATGCAAATTTTAAAAAGGATTAGTCCAGCTGCTCTGTTGAGAAGAGACTGTGAGAATCAAGGGTAGACACAGGAGAGATCTCAGAAGACCAGTGCTGTAAACTAGATAGGAGGTGACCCAGTGAGGGTGGTAGCCCAGAAGTTGTTGGGAAGGGTCAGACATTGCATGTTATCTGCCTAGAGACTCGACGAGAGTTGCTGACAAGTTGAATATGAGGGCTGAGAGAAAGAAAGGATGCAAGGATGACTGGAGAGTTGTCGTTGAAGGACTAGAAGAATGGCAGTCAAAACAATGGAGATAGGAAGGGCTGGGGCTTGAATGGCTTTGGAGAGAGGGAAGACCAGGAGTTCAGTTTGGGGCTTGTTGACTGTGAGATATTTATTAGGCTCTGTCTCCTTAAAGAAGATCATGGATTTACCAAGATTTCCATGGATTAAACACATAGGTTTAATTTTTGCTCATTCAGCAAGTCTAGGGTGGGGCAGCTCTGTTGTCCATATTCAGAATTAAAGGGTTATGAGGTCTCCATCATGTCATGTTCATCACTATGGAAGGGGAAAGAACACACTTAAATTAACTGTTAATTCTTCCATACTTATGCTTGTCAATGCCACCCATAACTCCTACTTAGGTTTCCTTCGCCAAACACTTGGCTTTACCTGAACTCAAAAGTGTTCAGAATTTAATCCCTTTATGTGCCCTAAAGGAAGCAGTGGGGAACTCACCCAAGTGGAGATGCTGAGTAGGTAATTGAACACATGAATCTGGATTTGGGGAAAGAGATAGAGGATAAAGATATGCAGTTGGGAGTTTTTAATATATAAATGGATATAAATGGATCCTTAAAGCCAGAAGACTAGCTGACGTCTCCATGAGAGTGAGTGAAGACAAAATTTAAAGGACTGAGCTTGAGACATCCTAACATAAAGAGATTTAGGAATAGAAGAGGGATCATCAAGGGAGACGGAAAAGAGATCAACAGCACAGGTAGGATAATACTGAAAGAGTGTGGTTCCCCAGAAACCATTGGAAAGAAGTATATCAAGAAGACAGAGTAGAGCAGGTGCAGTTGAGAGGTCGAGTAATATGAGACCAAGAATTTGCCACTGGATAATGTGGAAGGGAGATTATTTGGGACCTTGATGAAGACAGGTGGATTGGAAGGAAAAGCCTAACTAAATTGAGTTAGAGAGGGAAGTTAGTAGCATAATCATAGACAACATATATAAATGAGTATAGACTTCTGCTTCAGTGTGGTGCTAAGAAATGGGGATAGCAGAGAATGTGGGGTAAAGAGGAGTTAAATTCATAGTAGATGGAAGGGAGATGGTGATATCAGGGAGAAAGAAATGTGTATACAGACATTTGCATTGGGAAAAAGAGGCAATAATTAACATTTTAACATAGTACCCCTTCATTGTACCTTAAGCATCTTTCACATAATCTTTCAAATCCATGCTAACATTTAAATGTCTGAGTTTATTTACATTTTGATGATAATGAATTTTCTAGTCAAAGTTGATGAAAACTTAGTAGCTTAGATTTCTACCTCCTATATGTCACAAAACAATAAATCCAAAGCCAAAATTGATTTTGTTAGTAGTGTTACAACTCTTATTTATAGATGACTTTAATTTTTAAACTTATATATCCTATAGATTCAAATCTAATTTCTTTAACAAGAATTTGTAGATCTGCTGAAATATATGATAGCCCTGCCTCAAAATGCCTACTTTAATCTTGAAGGCTTACAATTATACAGATATATGTACAGAAATATATATGCCTCTATAAACAGATACACTGTGAGTTAGGTGAATAGTCTGTGAAAATTGCTTTCATTACAATAAAAATGCTAAAGTTTTACTTAAAAATTATTTCCCCAATAGAACCAACAAAAATAACTTTGGCTCCATCCAACATGGATGTTTCTGTTGGCGAAAGCGTCATTTTGCCCTGCCAGGTGCAACATGACCCACTGTTAGATATCATGTTTACCTGGTATTTCAATGGGGCCCTTGCGGATTTTAAGAAGGAAGGATCTCACTTTGAGAAAGTTGGTGGGGTAAGTTGTAACACTTTCATCTTACTTTTTAAACTGCATGCATCTATGACATGTTGCCTCTAAAAAACATTCTATATATACAGGTGATGCTCTAGAAATGTATAAGTGATTCTGGTTGAGTGGTTCTCAATTCTGTTCTGATCTCATTTTATTTTTGTAATTACCAGAAAGTGAGCACATTCATTTCAACCTATAATTTTAATTAACCTTGACAAATGTTGTATAGTAGAATCTCCGTAGTTGGCCACCTCCCTACATTGACCACCTCTTCAAGCTGACCTGTTTTTCACAGACTGGACATGCACCACATGTTCATATCAGGACAGTAGGCCTAGTTCCTTATGTTGACACTTCTCTGTTGACCAGTTTGTTACAGTTCCTTGAGTGGACCTCAATTCACAGGGGTTCTATTGTACTATGTATTTATATTAAATGCTGTTCTTTACAATTTTGTTATTAGTATCCCATGGAAAGATGAGTTTTTTATACAGCTGTTTACTTTTTAACACAACATCCAGGTGCTTCACTCCAATTAATCCTTCCAGTTGCACTGGACATTAACAGTGAGACTCTTCATTTTAGTTATACAAACCAAGGATTTGAAAAATTTATTAACTTACCCATAGTCACTCAGCTACTTAATGGTGGAACTTCAAGCCTAGATCCATTTGTCCCCACAACACAAATGCTTCATAATGTTCAATCCACTGTTATCTTCTTTTGTGATGGTTCCACATGAGAAACAATTACAGATGTTAAGGAAAAATTGATCCTTGCAGGAGAACAATTAAGAAGTGGCTCAATGCTGGTGAGCCACCCAGACTAACAGAAGCCTAGAATCACGTCTGAGAATCCCATAACTGCAAAACCAGCCTTCCTTTCAGGTCTGTTTGTATTGACTCCGTGACAGCTTCATTCTGTTTGGTCAAGATGTCATTGGTGGATAAATGAGTCTGGGTTTTATCCTTATGGACTTACCATGCAGGCATCACCAAAACAGAAAACCACATGATGGTCACCACAAATGTGTTCATTTGACAAAGATTTCCTATTAAATATATGTATTCATTGGAATAATAATGTCTCGGGATCATATACAACTCAAAAGCATGGTGCTATGAGTTGAATTTGTGTCCTACCAAAAGATTTGTTCAAGTCACAATGCTCAATACCTCAGAATGTGACCCTGTTTAGAAATTGGCTATTATAGAAGTGATTAGTTAAATTAAGATGAAGTCCTATTCTGGAATGGGGGGGGCCCTAATTGTAACTGCTGTCCCTCTAAAATAAGGCAGTTTGGGCACAGACACACAGAGAGGAGGGCACCACATGAAGCACAGAGACAGAGGAGGGATGGCCATGTGACCACAGAGACCATGGAGTGATGCTGCCACATGCTAAGGAATGCCTGGGGCTACCAGAGACCAGAAGAGGGAGGGAAGGCTCTTCCACTGGAGACTTTGGAGGGAGCACGGACCTGCCAACCCTTTGACTTCAGACTTCCAGTCTTCAGAGCTATAAGAGGAAAAATTTCTGTTGTTTTGAGCCACTCGTTCTGTTGTTTTGAGCCACTCGTTTCATGATACTTTGTCACAGCAGCATTAGGAAACTCATAGAAAAAAAAAAAAAGAAAGAAAGAAAAATTTTGTAAGAAAAAAGAAAATTGAGATATTTAGATTCCTAGCCATAATTAAGTATAATTTCAGTATTGTTTTGATTTTCTGTCATCCATTTTATTCTCTTTTAGAAGTATTACTTTTTGTTCTGGCTGACGTAAGGCTTCTCAAAACTTTACCAATTACTCTAAGCTTGTTAGCATTTCTTTTATTCTTGCTTTAATTTTTTTTTTTTTTTTTTTTTAAGAAAATTGGCACTAATTTCTGTCTACATAGGAAAAGTGGGCAGCATGGTGGCTTATATGAGCCTATAATCCTAGCACTCTGGGAGGCTGAGGGAGGAGGATCCCTGGAGCTCAGGAGTTCAAAACCAACCTGAACAAGAGTGAGACCTCATCTCTGCTAAAAATAGAAAAATTGGCTGGGCATTGTGGCAGGCACCTGTGGTCCTAGCTACTCAGGAGGCTGAGGCAGGAGGATCCTTTGAACCCAGGAGTTTGAGCTTGCTGTGAGCTAGACTAACACCAGTGTATGGTAGCCTGGGCTACAGAGTCGGTCTCACAAAAAAAAAGCAAAACAAAACGATAAGGCATATGCCAATACTGTTAGCAAGCTCTCTATTCCATACCCAGGGGCTCTTACAGTTCCCCCTTCCTCGGGCAGCCAGCTTAAAACCATTATACAATATGGGAAAAGCTTCTTCTTCAAGCCATCTCTTTCCTAATGTTAGATAAAGAACTCAAATAGAAACATTGTACCTTTGCCATGTAATGTAGATAATTACGTTTGTGATTGATGTATTATTTGGGTTGTAAGGTTTTGGTAATAGTTTATCTGATACAATGCCCTCCATCTTAGCTAATGCTAAATAAATGTGTAGCAAAAGACTGAAAATCCAAAGTAGTTTGATTGTAACATGCATCAGTCACAAGAAGCACTACGACTGAGCCAGATTGCTGCTTTTGTTAAGAACTGACAATTAAGAACATTCGAGTTTATAATACAGTTTAACTCTCCTGATTTACACAGCCCTGTTAGGTTCTAGTGAAAGCAGAAAGTCATCTCTGTATGAGAGTCGGGTATCTGAAATGTGAAATTTCATAAATGAATGCTATCACATGCCAATTCTGTTCTTTCTCTAACATGCTGGTTCATGGCCTATGAATTTTTTATTGACTTGTGCCATTAGTAACTTAATATTCTCCCATCAGTATAAAATGGTAAGCCATACGAGATATTACCCTTAAGCACAGGCAATTAAGTAAATTGGGTTTTCTGTTGCATGAGAAGGGAATCATGTAACGACTCTTATCCCCCGATTCTGTATTCATTGCAACATACACATTAACTCCCATAGTCGGCTTGATTTTTTTTCCAATGGGTTCCAAATAGGTGTATCTACTGCTTTCAAAGGCAGCCAAATGTGAGTGAGGAGGCTGGAAAGTGGGAGAGTTGCCTAGAAAACTAGAAAGGAAGAGCCCATTTTTAAAAGAGGGGAGGGGCCGTTCAGATTATACAAAATCCAACTCATAGCTTTGAACTGATTGGGCCACTTATTGGAAGGAACTATGCTTGCTCATTCATTTGTTTTTAAAAAACACACTCCCTGTGGAAGGATTCTGTAAATCCCCAAAGCTCTGGTAATTTAGATGATATCTACACTATTACATAGACTTAAACATCATGTCAGAAGACCACAGTGACACCAGACACAGGTTTCACACAGTTGAAATTATACATTCAGAGAAGCTTATTAGACAAAATGTCTAAAATAAATCACATTACAAAGGAGAGGAGGAGTCCAAGATATACATCAGTCTGTCTGTGCCTATGGGACAAATCAAAGTCACATAATTAAATCAGCAGGCAAGACTTCCTCGGAAGTCCCTGTTTGCCAGGAAAAGCCCAGTTATAGTCCTAGGGTAGTGTGATCAGAGAAGTGGAGGATTAGCGTTCAGACACACAAGAGTTCTGGGTGTTACTGCTTACTGGGGGGTGTCAGTGGTGGAGGTAAGCCACTAAACTCTTTTTTAATTTGCTGATCTCTTTTCACAACAGCTTTTGGTACAGTCATGTGTCACTAGATAGCAGGGATGTGTTCTGACAAACACACCATTAAGTGATGCCTTGTTCATGAGAACATCATAGAATGTCCTTACATAAGCTTATGTGGCAGGGCCTACCACACCTCCAGGCTGTGTGGCCTAGTCTATGCCAGTCATTTTCAACCATGGTGCCATGGCACACCCGTGTGCTGTGAGAGGGTCTTAAGTGTGCTGCAGAAAAAATTTAAAGATCACTAATTAAATTATTTTAAAAAGACGTTCAAAGCATTGTACAGCATATTCTTTTTTTCACTTTTTTTTTTTTTTTTTTTAATCAACGTAATTTAAGTGTGCTTGGAAGTTTAACCATAGAATCAGGTGTTCCATGAGATAAAAAAGGTTGAAAAGCACTGGTCTATGGCTTCCAGACTACAGACCCATACGTACACCACGTAACTGTACTGCATACTATGGGCATTTGTATCACAATGGTAAGTATGTGTGCATCTAAACAGACCTAAACATAGAGAAAATACAATAAAAATGTGGTATAAAATGTTAAAAATAGTACACCTGTATAGGGCACTTTCTGTTGATGGAATTGACGGGGCTGGAAGTTGCTCTGGGTGGGTCAGTGAAGGAGTAGTTAGTGAGTGTGAAGGCCGGCGACATTACTGTGCCCTGTGGGACACTTTGTAAACCTTGTAAGCTTGGGCTGACAGACAATGAATTTATAACAAGATATTATTTCTTCAATAATAAAGTAAACTTAGATTAATTTATAAACTTAGTAATTTTTTTAACTTTTGCCTCTTACAGTAACGCTTACCTAAAAACATTGTATAGCTATACAAAACTATTTTATGTCTTTATTCTGTAAGCTTTTTTTTATTTTTTATTTTTTTTTTCACTTTATAAACTTCCTTGCTAAAAAACTAAGACACAAACACACACGTTAGCCCAGGCCAACACAGGGTCAGGGTCACCCGTGTCACTCTCATCCACCACCTCCATGTCTCACCTCTGGGCAAGACGGGGCAATAACATGTGTGGAGTTGTCATCTCCTGGGATAACAGCATCTTCTAGAATACATCCTGAACCACGGGAGAGGGGCTGCTTTACAGGTGACTTTTTTTAATAAGTAAAAAGAATACACTGTAAAATTATGATAAAAAACATAATGTAGCACATATGTAAACCACTGACATAGTCATATATCATCTTTACCAAGTACTGTATATTGTACTTTCATATGGCTGGCAAGACTGTAGGTTTTTTTACACCAGCATCATCTAAAACAGTGGTTCTCAACCTTCCTAATGCCATGACCCTTTAATACAGTTCCTCATATTGCTACTAGCAACAAAAATAATTTTATGGCTGGGGGTCACAACAACATGAGGAACTGTATTAAAGGGTCACAGCATTAGGAAGGTTGAGAACCACTGATCTAAAACACGTCAGTAATGTGTTGTACTACAACACTACAATGGATACTCAGTAGGTGATAGGAACTTTTCAGCTCCTTTATAATCTTAGGGGACCAATGCTGTATATACTTTCTATTGTTGACCGAAAAGTCATCATGTGGCACATGATTGTGTTTCCATGTTCTCTTCCACCAGGCAATCTCTTTCTATAAAACACTATTTTTTCTCCTTTTTGCCTCTTTCTAGATACATTCATACATCATTGTGTGCGTGTAGGTAAGAATGTACATGCTTACATGTATACCCCATTATTTTCCATATGCACAATTATAGGAAGAGACAAAGGCCCACCCATATGACAGAATTTATCCCATGCCCTTAGCAAAAAAAACAGAAAGAAAGAAGAAAAGAGATTCCATTATTCACCCCAGTATAATATCTTCCTTTCTTACATTTAAATAAACCTTAGCTTCCATTGATAGAAAAAAGGAAAGGTAATAGTCCAAAAGTTAAGAGAAACAAAAGAACATTGTTGACTAGTACCTGAAACCTTAGCCCCAACTATTCAGGAAGCTGAGGCAAGAAGATTGCTTGAGCCCAAGAGTTTGAAGTTGTTTTGAGCTATGACTCCATAGCACTCAACCCCAAGGCAACTGAGTCAGACTCTGTCTCCAAATAATGATGATGATAATAATAATAATGTAATCCTAGCTCTCTGGGAGGCCAAAGTGGATGGATTACACAAGTTCAAAACCAGCCTGAGCAAGAGCATGACCCTGTCTCTAAAACATAGCCAGACGTTGTGACAGGTGCCTATAGTCCCAGCTACTCAGGAGTCTGAGGCAAGAAAATCTCTTGATCCCAAAAATTTGAAGTTGCTGTGAGCTGTGATGCCACACAGCACTCTACCCAGGGTGACAAAGTGAGACTCTGTCTCAAAAATAAATAAATACATAAATAAATAAGACTTAAAGCTTGACAATTTAATTATGATCTTAGGGAACTTGAGGGATGATTTTGGCTTCTCTACGGTAAGAGTGTTTAAATGTACTCATTTTGATAAACCCAATATGGTACAGGTACTTTCAAAACTATGAATGTCTCGAACTGAGCTATACAGCTTTACAAACACTTTGTGGAATTCGATCTGTGATGAATTAGAGCATGTGCAGATAAAAATCACAGGAAGCAGTAAGAGCTTTAGCAGTGACAACCAGCCTGCCACTCAGCCGTCTCACTTCAGTTTGATTTAACTCCCACAAGCCAAGGTCTCACAGCTGCTGGTGAGCTTAAGACTTGTGTTTTTCAGCTCGTGTTGGTGGAAAAGAACGTCATTGAAATTTATCCTTTGTGTGTGATAATGCAAGTGGTCGCTTTGACTTCATTTGTTACATAGACTTATTTGAGCATGAGGACTAAACATTTGCAAACAGCAGTTCTTTTACAGTACATAGCCGTGTGAAAGGAAGAGAAGCACTCACCCCCCCACACACAACTTCTGGTGATGTTTTGACTTTTTAAACTGCTCCCCCTTGGACTATCTTATACATTTTTAACCTTATCCAAATTCAAAGCATCAGCTGACTTGAAAGGATCATTAAGAGAATGTACCAGTAAGGAACACATAAACGTGGGCATCAGATGGTTGAGAAGCAGTATCTCGTTATCGCCAACTTCTCATTTCTCAGATTAGTGACATTGAAAATCTCTTCATTTGCTTATCAGTAATTTGGCACTAAGGAAAGATTTAGAATTATAACTGTCTCCTCAAAATTAAGAAAATTCAAGGCTAATACTGATTCTTACGAAATGCAAGATTACCTCTGCAGAAAAGAGGAAGAAAACAATTACCTTTTTATTTCTAGTTAGAGAAATTTCACAAAACAACCAGTTTTCCTGGATTATTATAATAAAATGTGAATTGTTTTTTAATCTAGCAGTAGAGAATGACTTTAAAAGCTTCAAGACAACCATCAGCTAGATATGACTTTTTTTTTTTTCTTTTTTTGGCTCAAAGACACTAATCCAGTTTACATTTGCACGTATCAGATTTTTCTTTTTTTAATTTGATTTTTATTTTATTAACTGACATAATTGTACAAATGTGTAGGGTACAGTGATATTTCAGTACATGTATGTAGAGAGTAAATGCATATGTCAGATTTTTCCTCATCTCTTTCATGTGTCTGTTGAGTTCTTTTGAGAGCACACCAGGAAATCTTTTGCTTACACACATAATTTGAGTATAGACCAGTCATTTCCTATCTCACAATATAGCCTTTACTTTCTACAAAATGCAATTCAGATCCTTTGCTTATTTCTTCTTTTGGAATTTAGGACTTTTGTTCTACAGATTTGTTTTATAGATTTGCAGGTATTCAAAGTATTTATTATGTCTTTGTTTGAGTCACTAGAAATATCTTCTAATAGGTGGGACATCATTTTTTTTTTTTTGTTAATTTTGTCTATTACAGCATTCATAAAATAAAATTTTTCATTACCACACAAACAGATCTGTATTCTTTTTCTCAGAGTGTGGAATATACAAGCATAAGATTGGAAAAGATTTTAGAACAAATGTACCCAGAGGGTTACAGAAGAATATTGTGGGATGTTGGAAAGGATATGATTTTGGAAGAGAAATTTTGGAAGAAATACAGATATTTAAAGAAAATTTCAGGGAGATTTTGCTGCAAATCTCATGTTGTTTACCCACAAAAATTCAATAAAATGAAATCTCTTGGCAATTATTGAAAATTGCCCTTTTTTCCTGGCAAGGGGACATGGGTCATTCATTGTTGACTTCAGGACATACAACGATTCCACTATTGGACATATCCCTATCTTTCACCAGCTGAAAAACACAAGCTACCTACCAAAGCGATATTGGTGTGTATGTTGCATACTTGTGTATATGTTTGTATACATGAGGTCTGACAATTAAGTTCATGAAATCATCTTAGAACTAAATCATCAATTAAGTTCAATGAATCCTACTTACTTTATTGTTGAATATTACTACAGTCACCTTTAAAGTACTCCCTTTAGGAAGTTAAGCACTGATGCCACCTCCTAGTCCACCCCTCAAAGCACTTTGGGGACTTTTTTTCTGGAATGGCCATCAGAGTTGTTATACACTTAATGTCCTAGATATCTTCAAAATGGCTTCCTTTCAATTTTCCTTTATCTTTGGGTAAAGAAAACAGCCATTGGGGAAAGATCCATGGAGTAGGAGGGAGGGTGTTCCAATACAGTTATTTGTTTATTGGCTAAAACCTCTCCACAGATAGTGATGTGTGAGCTGGTGCATTGTCATGATGCAATAGCCATGAGTTGGCCAAGATTTTTAGTTGAGAGTTTCCTGTTTCTTTATCAGTATTTATTTGGTCAGTTACACTTCTCACAGTCAGCCAATGATTTAGATTTAGTCAGCCATGCACATTTAGATGAATTTTTGCAATATTTTCATCTTTTCTGCTCATTACTGGCTGCCCTACCTCTCTTCATCAGTGATGCTTTTTCTCCCCCCAGAAAAACATTTAATCTATTTGTACACTGCCATTTTCTTCATGGAATTATCTATCCCCATAAACTTGGACTAATATGTACCTGATTTCACTTCAATTCTTGCCAAGTTTAACAAGAAACATACTAATGTTTGTTTCTCTAATTCAAGCTCTGACATTCTCATGATGGCCCAAAAATAGTCAACAGTAATGAACACAGCTCAACAAGACACTGTCACATGTCCACACAAACACAGGTGAAACATTGATTAATATACCAAGGTTATGAAACCTTGCTGAGTTGCTTGTACATTGCTGCCAAAGTAAGTACATGGTGGCAAGTTCATGAACTTAATTGTCAGTTTTGTATACCAACATACAAAAATGCAACTATAGTTATATAGTGATTTTTTTTTTTTAAACCTCTGAGAGTCCTAAGTCAGTAATAATTTATTTCATATTGCTTATAATTCCTTCTGACTCCCCAGACTTGCCTCTGTAATTTGCAAATTAAAAAAATCTTATCTCTGGAGGCTCTCTTATCTCCGAGACTAATGCTAACTGATGGAAAGAGCTGTAGTTTATAATTTTGGTTTGGCTAAGTTTGGCAAAGGGAGATGGAATTTATGGTCCAGAAGTACATCTTGCAAAAGAGCACCCAAGTAAAAAATAGTGGTAAATCCAACAATATGATAATGTAGTAATCCAGTAAACAAACAAATCATACCAAGTGAGGAAGAAATGGTATCTGCTGATCATAGCTCTTATCTTTGCTCATGTTGGCTTAGACTTATTAATGGCTTAATTGAAGTATAATTCATATACCATACAACTCATTCATTATAAAAGTAAAATGGCTTTTAGTATATTCACAGCGCTGTGCTTCCATCACGTCAATCAATTTTAGAATATTTTCAGTAGTTGAAAATGAAGTTTCACTTCCTTTAACCATAACCTTCCAACCTTTCAGTAGTTGAAAATGAAGTCTCACTTCCTTTAACCATAACCTTCCCTCACCTCTAGCCCTAGGCAACCATTAATCTACTTTTCATCTCTTGATATTTGTATATTCTGGACATTTCATACAAATGGAAACAGTATGTTGTCTTTTGAGAAGATTTTGTTTCTTACACCCATTTAATGTTCCTAACAAAATTGAACAGAAAGAACAGAAAATCCCAATATATCTCCATTTCCTCACCAACACACACATATTCTCTTTATCTCTCTCTCTCTTTCTCTCTCTCTCTCTCTTTTTATTTTGAGACATCTCTGATGCTCTGGATAAAATGTAAAGCTCACAGCAACCTCAAACTTTGGGGCTCAAGAAATCCTCTTGCCTCACCCTCCTTGGTAGCTGGGACTGTAGGAACCTACCATGATGCCCAGCTAGCTTTTTCTATTTTTAGTAGAGACAGGGTCTTGCTTTTGCTCAGGCTGGACTCAAACCCTTGAGCTTCAGCAATCCACCCAACTCGACCTCCCAGGGTGATAGGATTACAGGCACCCTGCTTCTCTGCAACCCCCAACACCCCCCCCCCACTAGCAATACCCCATACCAGGATGATACATTTGTTACAATCTGTGAACCTACATTGACACATTATTACTCCAAGTCCATAGTTTACCTTGGAGTTCACATTTATAAAATATGGCATTATAGTATTCAGAGTAGTTTCATTGCCCTAAAAAGTCTCTGTACCAGGATTTTTGGAGGTTGTGTACAGGGCTATGTGAACGTTGTTTTAATTTGCAATTATCTACTGACATATAAAGTTGAACATATGTTCATATACTTACTTAGCATCTGTATGTATTCTTTTGTAAGGTGTTGGTTCATGCCTTTTGCCCATTTTTTTTTTATTCATTTTTATTGTGGCGTTTTCAAAGGATGTGGGGGTATATTTTATATTGCAGCCCTTCGTTGGGTGTGCCTTTTACAAATTTTTCTCTTAGTCTGTGTCTTGTCTTCTCATTCTCCTGAGAGTGTCCTTCACAATGTCATTAATTTTAAAGAAATCCAGCTTGTCAATAGTTTAATTCATGGACTATGCCTTTGGTGTTATGTATAAAAGCCATTGCCATCGCTATATCCAAAATCATCTAGGTTTTCTACAGTATTACTTTTAGGAATTTTGCAATTTTGTGTTTAACATCTAGTCTACAATCCATTCTGAGTTGGATTTTGTGAGGGTGTAAGATCCGTATCTAGATTCGTTTTCTGACATGTACCTGTCTAATTGTTCCAAACTTTGTTCAGAAGGCTTTCTTTGTTGTACTTCGTTTGTTTGCTCCTTTGTCAAATGTCCCTTGACTGTATTTACGTGCGTCTGTTTCTGGGCTCTATATTGGATTCCGTTGGTCTGCCTGTGTAATAATATAACAACACACACTGCCTTGATTATCATAGCTTTATCGCACATTTTGAAGTTGGACGGTGTCCTCTTTCAACTTTGTTCTTCTCTGTCAACACTGAATTGGCTATGCTGGGTCTTTACTTTTAACATGAAGTTAAGGATACCTTATCAATTTCCACAAAATAACTTCCTAGGATTTTGATGGGCCTTGTGTTGAATCTGTAGGTGCATTTGGAAAAAACTGGCATTTTGACAATATTTCTTCCTGTTTGTGGACATAGACGGTCTTTCTGTTTATTATGCTGTTCTTAGATTTCTTTCATCAGTGCTCATATTTTCCTTCCGCAGGAAAATATCCTATTTTGTTAATGTAAAAAATTCATATTTTGTTAGATTTGTTAGGGTGCTCATGTAAATGGCAAAGTGTTTTTCATTTAAAATTCTACTTGATCATTCATGCTGTATAGGAAGGTGATTAGTTTTCCTTATTAATTTTGTATCCTTTATTAGTTCCAGAATTTTTTTTGTCTATTCTTTCAAGTTTTCTTCATAGACAATCATATCATCTGTTAACAAAGACAGTTTTATTACTTCCTTCTCAACCTCCATGCTTTATTTCTTTTCCTTGTCATATTACATTAGCTAGGACCTCCACTATGATGCCGTAAAACAACAGTGAGAGGGACATCCTTCTCATGTTTCTGATATTAGCAGAAAATCTTTAGGTTTCTCTTTAAGTAAAATGTACCTTTCAGGTTTTGTGGTGGATGTTCTTTATCAAGAAAGTTCCCCTCTATTTCTCATTTGCTGAGTTTGGTTTTTTTGTTTGTTTGTTTTTGTTTTTTGTTTTTTAATCACAAATAGATGTTGGATTTTGTCAAATCCTTTTTCTGCTTCTATTGATTAAATCATGTGATTTTTCTTCTTTATCCTGTTCATGTAATTGATTACATTAATTGATTTTCAAATATTGAACTAGCCTTTTCTACCTGGATTAAATCACAGTTGGTCATCATGTATATTTGATTTGCTAATATTATGTTCAGTTTTTTTGCAACTAAATTCATAAGAGATACTGGTATATACTTTGCTTTTCTTGTAATATCTTTGCCTGGTTTTGGTATTAAGTTAATGTTGGCCTCATAGAATGAGTTGGGAATTATACTCTCTGCTTCTGTCTTCTGGATGAGATTATAGAAAATTTGTATAATTTGTTCCGTGTTTGGTAGACTTCACCATTGAACCCACCTGAATCAATTAATTATTTATTGAATTTCTTTGATAGATACGACTATTCAGATTATCAGTTTCTTCTTTCTTTTTTTTTTAGTCCATAAACTAGATTTTTATTTTATTTTTTTAATTTATTTATTTTTATTGTTAAATCATAGCTGTGTACATTAGTGCAATCAAGGGGTACAATGTGTGGGTTTCATATACAATCTGAAATATTCTCATCAAACTGTTCAACGTAGCCTTCATGGCATTTTCTTAGTTAC
>CAUYPK010017713.1:0-11864 GCA_963574355.1 Loris lydekkerianus | reverse complement strand
AACCTGTGCCTCTTTAGAGGACAATTTAAACCATTCACATTGATTGAGAGTATTGATAAGCCTTTCGAGAGTGCAGTGGACATTTTAAATCGTTTTGCGACTGTGGGAGTTTGAATTTGATCAAAAATTTTCTGGGTGGGTTTACTTTTTTGGTGGAGAATTATGCTGGTCTTTATGGAGGATAGGTCTAAGAATGTCCTGGAGAGTTGGTTTAGTTGTGGCAAATTTCTTAAAAATGTGAATGTCGTTGAAGTATTTAATTTCTCCGTTATAAATGAAGCTCAGTTTAGCTGGGTACAAGATCCTGGGTTGAAAATTATTTTGTTTTAGGAGATTGAAAGTCAATGACCATCCTCTTCTAGCTTGAAAGGTTTCAGCAGAGAGATCTGCAGTTATTCTAATGTTTTTCCTCTTGTAGGTAATGGTTTTCTTTCGTCTGGCAGCTTTTAGAATTTTCTCATTCATATTAACTTTAGTGAAATTGATTATGATGTGTCTGGGGGATGTCTTATTCGAGTTGAGTCGTGCTGGAGTTCTGAACTGTCTGCTATCTGAATTTCGGAATCTCTTGGCGTGTCTGGAAAATTCTCCTTCTTAAACTCAAGGAGAAGAGACTCTGTGCCTTGTGAAGCCACTTTGTCACTTTCGGGGATCCCTATAAGATGAATATTAGTTTTCTTCGAATTATCCCAGAGCTCTCTGAGAGAGTGGTCTGTTTTTGCTCTCTATTTCTCTTCCTCTTTGAGGGTTTGGGAGGGTTTGAAAGCTTTGTCTTAAATGTCAGAAATCCTTTCTTCTGCTTGCTGCATTCTGTTACTGAGGGATTCTACTGTGTTTCTCAGATCTTTGAGGGATGCAACTTCTTGTCTCAATGGTCATTTGGTCATTTGGTCTTTGAATCCGTTGAATTGTTGATATTACTTTTGGAATTCTAATTTGATCTTGTTTGTTATCCAGATCCTGAATTCAATTTCTGACATCTCAGCTATTTGTTTGTGCATGGGGTCTTGTGTTGTTTCTGCCCCATTGATCCTTGGGGGAGTTCATCTGCTCTGATTATTCATATTGCCAGAGTTTTTTTGTTGATTTTGCCTCATGATTTTTTTTCATGGTTGCCTCTGGTCGTCCTCAGAGTTGGGGGAAGTGTCTCTGCAAGATTAGATCCCAGCTCTTCACTCTATTGTAGCTGGATGTTTGTAGGGAGTGACCCTGTGTAGTTCCTCTGGGGCTGCTCTAGCTAGGGAGTTCTGGTTGTGGGAGCAGCTCCGGTGTGTGACACACCCAGATCCAGCAACAGGGCTGGGGGTGGTGCACATGGTTCTGGTAGTGCCTGGTGCCCAGTGACTTTGGCACAGAGAGCCCAAGGCTCCAGCAGTCTCATGCCAGGAGAAGGGCTCTGTGCAGAGGCAGGGAGGGCTCCAGAGGGCACACAGCTAACAGAGTCCCTGGCCAGATGAACGGGGTATTGTGGAGGCTGGGAGGATATAGGAGGGAGGACACAGGGTTTTGTGGCTTTTGCAGTTCCTAGTCAGGGAATGTGGAGGCCTGGTGGGTGCAGGTGACTGGTCGGGGGTCGCTGCACAGCTCTTATGGAGGTCTGGGCAGTGCTATGCCCAGGAGTTTGGGGTTGCTATGAGCTGTGACGTCATGGAACTCTACCCAGGGCAACAGCCCATGGCTCCAGTGTGCCAAAACCGTCTCACTCTGCCCCTAAGGATTAAGGCTCTAAGGCAGCTCACTCCCTGCCTTTAGGCTGCTCAGTCACTAGGTTACTTTGTCCTGCCCAATCCTTGCTCTTGGACCTTGAGGGCAGAGCTTGTGGGGGCAATTCTTTCCCAATGGCTTCCTGCGCCCAGCTCAGTGGCTTAGTCTGGGGCCCCAGACAATGCCCAAAGTTCTCCACACTCCTGCTCAAGCTCTCCCCAAGGCAGTTCAACTGAGTGCCAAGTCCAAGAACACCAAAACAGTTCACAGGTCTTTCCAGTTTGCAGTCTCACTGCTGCTTGTACTCATGGTTTTCGGGGTGATTAGGTCAATCGAACACATGCAATCACTTGCCAGTTCTCCACTATTTTTGTCCTCCTCTTGGGGTCCAGAAGTCCCTTGCTGGCTCCCTGTATCCTCAAAGTGATGATTATAGGCAGATCCCACTGGCCAGAGATGCCTGGAGTCTTGTTTCCCGGGACTCGCTGTGCCCAATTGCAGGGAAGCTGTTACTCGGCCACCATCTTTAATCCTCTCTTCGTACACATCCATTCTTAAAGAATCTTGGGCAGGCCCCCACAAACATACATGGAGACCTTAGAAACCCTTAGACAAGAACACAGAGCCAGGGGCCTGAGACAGAAACACTACTAGCGGCCAAGGAAGGCCTGTGGCACCACATAAACAAACAGACATAGACAGCGGTACACATTAGCTTTGTGTATCTAGTTGTCTAGAAAGGTGGCAAAAAATGAGTGGATGAGCATAAGAGGATGGTAAAATTGAAAGTCCTTCTTGGGCACCAAGACAATGAAATGCTGCATATCAAATTGAGGGGTCAGGCCCAAGTCAGAATTTGCAAAGGAACAGTGTGACAGTCCATTCTCCAGCTCTTGGCACTTTTGCTAGATCAAAAATTAAAAAATGTTGCTCAGTGGCTGTAGCCCAGTGGTTAGAGCGCCAGCCACATACAATGGAGCTGGTAGGTTTGAACTCAGCTGGGGCCTGCTAAACAACAATAACAATAACAACAACAACAACAACAACAACAACAAAATAGCTGGGCGTTGTGGCAGGCACCGGTAGTCCCAGCTACTTGGGAGGCTGAGGCAAAAGAATTTCTTAAGCCCAAGAGTCTGAGGTTGCTATGAGCTATGATACCATAGCACTGTACCGAGGGTGACATAGTGAGACTCTGTCTCAAAAAAAAAAATTTTTTTTTTATAAAAAATGTGACCCATAGCATTGAGAGCAGGAGGGAGAATGGACCCTGTCTGAAACCTGCAGGAGGAAGCTAGAGGGGAGAGACTGGCGAGATGCCTGAGGAAAAGGGTCTGAGTACACTACCTCTTGCCCTCCTAAGCTACATGGAAGGCACGGAGGAGCCCTGCCAGATTCACACTTGGCTGGGGGAGCAGGAGAAAGTCTCACCTTTGAAGATTGAAGTGTTGGTACATAGAGTAGAGATTTAACCAGGCAAAACGGGGAACTCCCCTCACTGGCTTAATTATAAGGAGGCAGAGGGAGGCAAAAATAAAGTTACAGTTTGATTATATTTCTGGTGTCACACTTGCTTAACCTAGATTACATAAATGATAGTAGAGGTGGTAGGTTGATAGCCAGACATCATGAAAATGTTGCATGAACGACAGGTGCTTTTGTAAAACTGTGGCCTAGACACTTGCTAGGCCCTATGATTCCCCTTCTCTACTTAATCAGTCTTGGAAAACTAGTTAGTATTACCTGAGAGCTGTAGCACATCTGGGACTCGCAGAATAGAAAGAGAACTTTTAACATAAGTTTGAAATAGTTTAGAAAATTGCAATCTATAAACATTTTGGAGAAGGGAGAGAGGGAGGTAAGAAGTGGGTGTGAGCAAGGCTTTGAGGCAGATGAGAATCCTGTAAATGGCAAGATGAAGACAAGCAGGAAAGGACCAGCCAGATGAGAGTGGAAAGGGGCGAGGGCATCTGTCACAGTTGGCGATGCCCCTCTCTTATGACCCAGCCACATGGGCCCCATGAGAAAGGAAAGGGTTTGCTTTCTGACCCCTGTCTGCTCTGCACCAGTCTCTGGAGAGAGGGGACTCCTCTCTGTGACAGCTGGGTTTGGGCGGGCCCCACTGCCTGGGAGGGGCGGGGGAGGGAGGGGATACAGATCTGGAGCAGGCTGGGAAGGATTTTCTGAGCTGGAGGCTAGAGGCTCCTGCAGCCCCAGAGGAATCCTGGCAACTAGAGCCAGGAACAGTTTTGGAAATAGAGGCGGGGAAACTAGATTCTGGTTCCAAACCAAGAGGGAGGGAGAGGAGAATTTCCTTGCTTCCAGGGTACCTCCAAGAAAAACAAGACTCCAAACAGCTCTGTTCCCAGCCTGTGCCTACTCTCACCCACTCTGTGGTGGTATGAGAAAACCTGGGGTGAGGTGCTCACACTGGAGCTAAGGCTCTAAGGAATCCAGACAAATTAACTTTTGTAGGGCTTTGTAAATAAATTTAGAATCACAAACTTGGGGAAGGCTCCCAGGGACTATCTAATCTAGCTTCTTCAGTTACAGATAGGGAAAGCACCCAGGCAGAGCCAAACTGACGTTATCACTCAACTACCACATTCCAGGCAGAGTATGAAGCACTTTACCTGCACTGTTTCGTTTGAAGTTTACAATGAACCCTATGAAGCTAGTAAACAGAAGAAAGAAACAGATGCTCCAAGATGTGAATTTATTTACCCGAAGTTGTACCATCAAGGAGCAATGGAGACAGCCTTCAAAAAACTGCATCTGAGTGTCTCTGAAGACCAGCTTGATTCCTTCTTCCTTCCCCCGCTATTTTATTCCTGTTCCACAGAAGACAGGAAATGTGGAGAAGCTAAGAGATGCAGAGAAGCTAATTTGTTCATGTTTACACAACTAGTTAGAGGCAGAAGTTATATTGGAACTTGGGTTTGGCAAACGCTTTCCATTATGTCAGCATCTCTTAGATTTTTCCTCCCCAATACTCCAAATTACAGAATAGACCTTGAAGCATATGCCAAAGCTACACATAGCAATAGAAAAATTTCTTTGATATCCTATATTTTATAAATTTATCCACATGCACACATGTGGCACATACTACATGACTTCAAAAAATGTAAAATGCTGTTCTATGCTAGGATACATGAGTAAATTGATGCTAAGGGAAACTTATTGTCCTTTGAGAGAACTACACTTGGGTCAGGCAAGGTGATGGGGGTTAGGGGAAGCCACATGGGACTGACTCCCCACCACAATCCCCTATGGACTGTTAACGGAGGCTTTGCCAAGGTCTGAGATAAAGCTCAGGGTGTCACACCCCAAGACCCTCCACTCTTGCTGGCTTAAAAGAGCAAACCTCAGAACACCTGAGGTGGCCCACACGGCCCTAAATGACCTGGTCCCTACCTCCACCCCAACCTCAGCTGCACCCTGAATCCCTCCACCACTCTGCCCTACTCCAGGCTGAGCTCCACACCACCCCAAGGCACCAGGCTCTTGGCCAGTAACCTAGCTGACTCTACTGTTTGGTTTGCTGGCTTTTTGTCTATTGCATTTTGGCTTAAATGTCCTTCCCTGACCTGCCTGCTCAGGCGGCACTCCCTTTGATCCCAGCACTTTCTTTCCTGGCCCTTATCACTTGCCAGTATTGACTCTATCCCCATTAAAATATAAGCCCCACATGAACAGGGACCCCAGCTGGCCACCAGGCTTCAAACATCCTTGCACACAATGCGTGTTCAAGAAATATTTGCTTAATTAATGAATGTCTGAGGCTCTGGCTATGCCCTCAAGAAAATCCACAGCCAAAACAAGGAAGTGGCTTAAATCCAGAAAGGCATGACACCCATTGATTCAAATCAGTTCTAGTTCTTCCCTCAGTTTTTCTATCCCAAACAAAGGTCTTTTAGATCTCTAGGAACAACAAGGAAGTGGCTTAGATCCAGAAAGGCACTGACACCCATACACCCATTGATTCAAATCAGTTCTAGTTCTTCCCTCAGTTTTTCTATCCCAAACAAGGTCTTTCCCTTGATCTCTTAGAGTAAATGGGCTGGCTCTTTCTCTCTCTGAGAGAAAACAAACCAAAACAGTGGAGCTGCTAGTCTTCCTGCTGAAGGAGAAAAAAATGTTGGTTAAATCCCAGAAATGGAATCATGAGGTGCTAAACTTGGATGAGTTCTTGATTCTGGTTTTAATCTACCCAGTCAGTCCCTAGGCTTCTCATCTCTCAGTTAAGTAGCTAATGATTCATAGATGTACATGTTCTAGAAAAAACTCTATGGGCTAAAGTGTTGCAGCCTTAAGTCCACTGTCAAAGAAGAGCCTTCCTTCCCCTTCCTTTTGTCCCTGGCCCACGAGACACAGTCTTCTGGTTCATTCCTGAGTGTCCTCTACCCAGTCTTGATGTGGAAGGGGCAGAAGTGGGGACGCTGGCCTCTCACGGATTCTTCTAGTACAAACATTAGTAGGTATCTGCCAGTAGTAACTCCAGGAACACTGCTAAACCTTAGTGCTAAACAATCTCCTCTTGGAGACTGGAAAATATAAATCATGTTCAAATAAATTTGGCCTGATGATTAGCAGGTTTTGACACACTGACAGGTAGAAGTGGTGTTTAACTCAGTGGTTAAGTAACATGGGAAACCTAGCTACTTGAGTTCTCCAACTATTCCATGGAAATAATAGTATACTTACCTCATAGAGTTTGTGTGAGAAATGAGATAACATATTCAAAGATTCTAGTCTAGTGTAAACATCTACCTAAAATGCCCCTTAGTCCTAACCTCCTCCTGGAAGCCCTCTGATAGCAGCTGGCCTCGTCCTTCAAGTGTCAGGTCTAATATCTCCTCAGGGAACCTTGATCCAAAGCATCATACTTTGGATCATATGCTGTCATACTACCCTATTCTTTAAAAGTACTTGTCCTGGGTGGTGCCTGTGGCTCAAAGGGGTAGGGGACCGGCCCCATATGCCAGAGGTGGTGGGTTCAAACCCAGCCGAGGCCAAAAACTGCAAAAATAAAACAAAATAAAATAAAAGTACTTGTCCCAATTTGTGATTATGTATTTGTTTGTCTTTTGATTTGTTAACTGTTCAACTCTTCCCTTGAATGAAAGGTCCAGGAAAGTATAGGCCCCACACGTTTGTTCTCTGTGGTACCACCAGAGTCATGACTTTGTCTGTGTACACAGTGTGTTCCCAACATAATTGTTGAACAGCCTTGCTGTTACTAATTTTACTTTTTTTTTTTTTTTTTTTTTGAGAGAGAGAGAGTCTCACTTTGTCGTCCTCAATAGAGAGCTATGGCATCTTAGCTCACAGCAACCTCACATTCTTGGGTTCAAGTGATCCCTTTGCCTCAGCCTCCCAAGTAGCTGGGACTACAGGCACCCGCCACAACGCCTGACTATTTTTTGTTGTAGTTGTCATTGTTGTTTAGTAGGCCTGGACCGGGTTCAAACCTACCAGCCCCGGTGTATGTGGCCAGCACCCTAACCACTGAGCAACAGGTGCTAAGCCAACTAATTTTACTCTTAAAATTAATAAAATATCAACAAGATCACAAGAATCTTGATAAACATGTGGATGACAAATCCAGACTTGGCTACTGAGTAAAACCCTGTAAGAATGGTCTTAGATTTGGAAGAATTGGATCTCAGTCCTAGTTTTGTAATTTATTGGTCAGGTGACTGCGGAAAAGTCATTTTATCTTATTTAGGCCTCCATTTCCTCACCCATAAAATGGAGATAATAATATTCTCTCAGTATGCCTAATAGCATTGGATACTCAAATTAGATAATGGATGTGAAAGCAAAACATGATACATAAGTTAAAGCCTGTTTAAAATTGTAACTGCCACCAACTGAAGTCTTGAACATCTACCAGGAGCCCCTGGAGTGTTTTGAAGGATGGCCAGTCCTGGGTGGAGAAGGACACCTGGATCCAACCTTGTGGAGAAATTCTCCCTCTGTTTGGAGGTAAAAAGGACAAGGCTGCTGGTTGAAATAGGACACAGCCCATTTGCAGATGAAATTTGCTAAAAATCTGCTTTGATGGGAGTGGGAATACTATAGTGAAATACACCCCACACTCTCCCCAAATTCCAGGAAATAAATTGGAAACAGCTCTCTCCAGCTTCTCTGAAAAGCTGAAGAGATTGAGTAGAGGAGAAAGGGGTTAGCTGTAGCTCCTGCTGCTCATAAAATGTCCCCTTTTCTGTGATCCTGAGACCAATGTCCAGAAACTCTCCAGCATCCAGAGTCTAAATACAGAGGATTAAAAGTCTTAGGGCCCACCTGCAAAGAGGCCCCAGAAAATATCTGGTCTGTTGTTTTTCTCTCGTTCTCTCCCCCTATTTCTGGCTCAGCCTAGAAAAAAAGATCCAAGGACAAATCATGACCTAACGAGGTCTCAGAAGCCAGGAGTTTGTCTCAGAAAGCATTTCTGAAAGCACACAATAAGTCAGCCAGGGTATTAAAGCTAAAGAATTATAACTTCAGACATATATACCCTCAGCCTTTACAAACCAACCAATGTGGTAAACAATGTGGTAGGCAGTGGCGCCCACTCCTTTGGGCCCCAGGCTGCTCCACATCTGAGCCCCAGCTGCCTCCCCTACGCAATGAAGACACGAGAGTCAGGCTCTAGGGTGGCTGAGGACAAAGCCATCAAGCTTTGGCCCTGCCCTTGGCTGTTTTCTGCCACGTGGAGACTAAGGACTGCACTGAAAAAAATGCAGCTGCTGTGTGAGATGTAAGGGAGAGAGATGGAGGCTGAGGGTGTTCAGATCCCCGTATCTGGCGTCCTCAGGGCCAGTCTCCACGTGGCAGATCAGAGTGGTGAGGGAGTGGGTATGAGCAGCTGTGTCCACAGGAAATTAATGTGAGCTATACATGTCATTTAAAATGGTCTCATTGCCATATTGAGGTGAAATTCATCTTATATTATTGGTCCAATATTCCAATGTGAGCCACACGTGTCATTTTAAATGGTCTCATTGCCATATTGAGGTGAAATTCATCTTATGTTATTTGGTCCAATATTCCCCAAATATCATTATTCTAACATGTAATCAATCTTTATAATGAGACATTTTACATTTTTTAATTAGCACTAAGTCTTTGAAATCCAGTCACAGATTTTAACACTTGCAGCTCATTTAGATTCGAACTGACCACATTTCAAATGCTCAAAAGCCACATGATGACTACCTTATTAGCTCCAGCGGGAGTTCAAATCCCACAGACTAGCTGTAGGATCTTTTACAAGTTACTTATTCTCTCTTCCTCAGACTCATACTCTCCAAAATGGGGATTATAAAAATAGTACCTATATTAGAAGGAGGATATTATGAGGATTTTATATTTCTAGAAATAAGGCCTGGTATATGGTAAAAGGTATAAAACCATTAGCTACTATTATTTTATTATTTCTTGCCTTTCTGAAAATCAAGCAAGATAATGGAGGTTTCAAGTAAAACAACAAAATTGAAGACCTGTTTAAAATTGTAATTGTCAGTGACTGCAGCTGAACTAACAAAAAACAATCCTGGCCTTCCACACTGAGTCCTGTGGCATTTCAGGTAGAGGCTCCTATATCTTCTAATAAATTCCCATTTTCAAGTGTGAGCTGGTTTCTGCCAGGCACTGCCAAGAGAGTCCTAGGGAGACTTGACCTCTGCTCTTGCCCTGCTGTTCCTGTTCTAAGGACCCTGGCACGTTCATGTTCCATAATACAAAGATCAGTGGATCAGTGGGATAGTGTTTAGCTCATAGAGTGAGAGGGGCCAAGTGGGATATCATGTGTGTGCGTGTTCTTGGTACATGGATACACAATAAACAGTGTCCCTTATATTGCCTTTGAGGCCAGACGCTAGGGTTCTGGAGATAAAAAATGTGTTTGCTGCTCCTATAGGGCACACCATGAGCCCTGTAACCCTGGGCACATTAATAATCTGGCTATACTGAGTGTCTAGCCTGGCATACATGTGTGACCAAGAGAGAAAAAACAAGCCTCACTCCTCCTTTTTCTTTGTAGCAAGCTTCCCAGGAGCATCTAGATATAGCAGAATCCAGGACAAGGCAGGTGGCAGGGGAAAAAATTCTGGGAGCTTGATGATCCTTCCAGTGGTGTAAAAGGGACTATGTTTGAAGATCCAAGAATGGAGGGAAAGGAGCAAATTCTAAACTTTGAAGTGGTGGGGGAGAAAGGGTAAGTGTTCCTTCATGTTTCTGGGTAATCTTCATGGAGTTACTCCTGGTCAGTCTCTGATGGGCATATAGGGAACCCCTAACATCTGAAGTCTAACATCTAGCCTTAGAGAAGCACAGAGTTGGTTTGGTAGTTAAAAGATGGTTAAGCTGTGCTTGGTGGTTCACGCCTGTAATCCTAGCACCCTGGGAGGCTGAGGTGGGTGGACTGCCTGAGCTTATGCCTTCCAGACCAGCCTGAGTCAGAGCAACACCCTGTCTCTAAAAATAGCCAGGTGTTATGGTGGGCACCTGTAGTCCCAGATACTGGGAAGGGTGAGGCAAGAGAATTGCTTGAGCTCAAGAGTTTGAGGTTGCTGGGAGCTATGATGCCAGAGCACTTTATCAAGTGTGACAACGTGAGACTCCGTCTCAAAAAAAAAGATGGTTAAGAGTCATTTTATAACTATTGGACTTCCTGCAAGTTATTTAACCTCTTTAGGCCTCAGTTTTTTTTAATCTATAAAAATGGGAAAAATAATACTTTATGTTCTGTGTCATTTGAATTTGAAACAGCATTATGTAAAAATATTTATTGTTTCTCCTTATGTATAAAATCTGAAATAACCCTAAATCCCCAATAAAAGTTGTCACAAGGGGGAGGAGATTAAAGATGGCGGCCGAGTAACAGCTTCCCTGCAACTGGGCATGGCGAGTCTGGGGAGACAAGACTCCAGACATCTCTGGCTGGTGGAATTTGCCTATGATCATCCCTTTGAGGATATGATACAGGGAGCCAGCAAAGGACTTCTGGACCCCAGGAGGTGGACAAAAACAGTGGAAAACTGGCAAGTGGCTGCGTGTGTTCGATTGACCTATTCATGCCGGCAACTGTGAGTACAAGGAGCAGTGAGACTGTAAACCAGAAGGGCCTTACCTGTGAACTTTTTTGGTGTTCTTGGACTTGGCGCTCAGTTGAGCTGCCTTGGGGAGAGCTTGAGCAGGAGTGTGGAGAACTTTGGGCCTTGTCTGGGGCCCCAGACTGAGTCACTGAGTTGGGCGCAGAAAGCCATTGTGTGAAAAAACTGCTCCGGCAAACTCCACCCTCAGGGTCCCAGAGCAAGGATTGGGCGGGACAAAGTAACCTAGTGACTGAGCAGCCTAAATGCAGGGAATGAACTGCCTTACACCCTTAATCCTTAGGGGAAGAGTGAGACAGTTTCGGCACACTGGAGCCTAGAGCTGTTGCCCTAGGTGAAGTGCAGTGATGTCACAGCTCATAGCAATCTCAAACTCCTGTGCTTGGCGCCCCCCAGACTTCCATAAGAGCTGTGCAGCAATCCTGGACCAGTGACCTGCACCCACCGGGCCTCCACATTCCCTGACAGGAACTGCAAGAGCCACGTAACCCCACGTCACCCCTCCTGTATCCTCCCAGCCTCCACACTAGCCCATTCATCTGGCCAGGGACTCTGGTAGCTGCGTGCCCTCTGGAGCCCTCCCAGCCCCTGAGCAGAGCCCTTCTCCTGCCAAGAGACTGCTAGAGCCTTGGGTTCTCTGTGCCAAAGTCACTCTAGGCGCCAGGCACAGAGAACCGTGCGCACTACCCCCAGCCCTGTTGCTGAACCCAGGTGTGTTGCACGCCAGAGCTGCATCCACAACCAGAACTCCCTAACTACAGCAGCCCCAAAGGAACTACACAGGGTCACACCCTACAAAGATCCAGCAACAATAGAGTGATCCTGCTGGGGTTTAATCTTGGAGAGACACCTCCATAACTCTGAGGACAGCCAGAGGCAATGGTGAAAAGCAATTATGAGGCGAAATCAACAGAAAAACTCTGGCAATATGAATAATCAGAGTAGATCAACTCCCCCAAGGATCAATGGGGCAGAAACAGCACAAGACCCCATGCAGAAACAAATAGCTGAGATGTCAGAAATTGAATTCAGGATCTG
>CAUYPK010017712.1:0-16775 GCA_963574355.1 Loris lydekkerianus | reverse complement strand
ACACGTATCTCACGCAGGAGACAGAGGAGTCGACCCTGAACTCAAGAAGGGAGCTCTTTTTATAGGGTTCTGGAAGAAGCGGGAAGAAGCGGGAAGGAATGGCGCGTTACAATCTTATTGGTTCATTTAAATTGATCCACTCTATCTTTATATGACAGAAGTTTAAATTCAAGTCAAGTTATCGGGGTAGAATAATTCCTTGTATTTGTTTTTCTCAGAACTGCTGACCCAGCCCTATCGCGACCATCTGGAGCCCTGGACGGGCCATTTCCTGGAACATGGGGCTCTCTGGAGCTCTGGATGCCATTTCCAGGAACATGGGGCTCATGTGGGGTAGACACCTTGTAACATGCCTGGCCAGCTAAAAATTTTCCATTCTTACAGATACACAAGAGGCTATAATTCAAATACTCGTAGAAAAGATTAATAGAAAACTGTAAAGTGAGCTGATGGAGGGGGGAAAGACTGTGACCTGAGTGCATGATGGATGATGAATTGGAATATTCTCATAAATTTGCGTAATATCATAGTTATATAAAAGTTGGAGAGGCAACACTGTTGTATCTGTATTCCAAGAGGGGCTGCATTATAGCTAGTAAATGGGCACAGGAGACTGATGGACATAAAAGATTCTGCCCCAAATAATGTTTGTCTCTATTGTGTAGAGGAAAAAGTAAATGCAGAAGAGCTTCTCCTTGGTTGTAGGGGGCATAAGGAGGAGACTTCCTTTGGGGCCTCTTTTTGAAAAGTTGCTAATGAATAAGTAAACAGATAAACTGGCTTCTATCAACTTGATTACTTGCAAGCCCTGAGGACATGTTCCTCAGAAGCTCTTTGGAAAAGTGGGCAAGAGGACAGATTGCTGGTTACATTGCTGCAGGGTTACCAGATGTTATCCAGACTCTACCACCAAAAATGATTCTTTTGCAGGAATCACATCCTTATTAGTAAGCAGGCCTCTTCAAGGAATCTTTACCCAGAAGCTCCCTGGATCTCTTCACCCTGATTTTATGGAACACATTAAAATACCTTTTCCCTCTACATTTTGATGAGTGGCTAAGGGATCAATTTGCTTGAAGAATTAAGTTACTGAGGCAACTGCTACTTTGGGGAGAATTCATTGTGCAGTAAAATTAAGCAGAGGATAGGACAGCTCTTCTTGTTCTTATTTTACTGTTTGGCTTTTAGGTTCGCACCTATAGCATTAGATAAAATATTTTTGTGTGTTGTGCTGAATGAACCAAAAAATAAAGCTCTTTAAGAACTTGGATGCAGGTTTTGGGTGAGACAACTGTGAGCAAGTGTGTTCTCTGAGCCCTAAAAAGACTTATTTAGCTGAATGAATTCTTAAGTGACAAGGCAAGGTCAAAAGGAAGTAAAGACCTACTCCATGTTAATAACTGCTAAATTAATCCAGGGAATATTTTCCTGATGAATATATTGGGCACTCACTAGTGCAATGGCTTCATCTTTTTTTTTTTTTTTTTGATTAGGAAAAAAGGAAAGAGGAAAATTGCCTAAGATTAAAAGGTCATTTGCAAAGATCAAGACAGAAATGAAAGCTTCTCTTATTTTGCTATTAAACTCTCTTTACAAGTGTGTGCTGGGTGAGGCAAATTAATAATTTAACTTTAATGCTCATAGATGAAGCTGGTATCAAGGGCTGTGACCTTCTCTGTCTTTATGATATATCAGAAATAGCAAGCAGTTTGCCGCTCAGAAATTGCACCCTGGAATAAAAGTAATGCTAGAGAGAGCACACTATATTAAAGACACTCTGGAGTTAAAATGAGGATGGTTCTAGTTAGCCTGCAGAATAAATATAAAGATTAAACGGAGACTGAATGAAGCTGAGAGACTAGTATCAACTTTTCCTTGACTTTTTCATTTTTTAAAATTTGCTTGAAGCAACGATTTCTGTTATGCTTCAAACATGCACATGGGAATTTAATTTAAATGCCTTAAAATAAAGTATGCACGTTTTAATCAAATGTTTAAATGTTAGGCCTTTCTATAAAGAAAAACTGACCTTGGTAACTTTTTAGCTGTGTCTCTCTTGTACATGAGAGGCAAAGTATTCAAAGGCTACTCATTGATGTCTTTGGAAAACTGTCCAAATTTCAGCTGCAGAATCTATGAGAATAAAACAGCCAAGTTGAGGGCACGGCTTACAAAATTATCTTTGTTAAATGACAACAAAGTGCAGTTTGTCATCTTTGGAATCACTACTGTCTTTGCAGCAAGGTAGAAAGCTGATGATCAACATTTAAGGCTGCTTTTGGCTTAATGAAATGCTGCCCTTTCTAAGGATGTCATGATACATTTATAAAGGAAGAAAATAGGAAAGACACTATGGCAAGACTCAGGATAGAAGTTAGCAGTTCTGAGTCTGGACTCCAGGTCTGCCATTTACTTTTCTACTGGGTGAAGACACTTCCTTTTCCACATGTTCCATAGAGCCTGGGTGTTTTGTTTTTGTGTTCGCCCTGTGCAGCTACCCCAAACTTTTATGTCTTGAATGAGCACACATTGCAACCCATCCCCTCTACATTGCCTAAAAATCTATGTCATCCATCATTTGACTCTTAATGAATGTTCTGAGAACCACCGTCACTTGACCATGTTCATTAATATGCTTAATACTGGGGCCCACCCCTTTCCACCTGAAAACAAAATTTCCCAAGGCAGGAAGAGGAACATGGAGTTTTCATTACATGCCACATCCCAGACAATTTTATCTGAATCTTTAGGGGTCGAATCAGATCTCTCTCTCTCTCTCTATCCACCCCACGTATGTCTGTCTATATAACGTGGACATATACACATACATAAAGGAGCTCAGGCTGAGAATGACTGCATTAGAGAAATAGTAGGTTGTCAGGGTAGGTTTTGAAAATGTCCTCAGGTTTTTCAGAAATGTTACAAATATAAAATATTAATAGTATCGTTTGAAGCATGGTCTCACTTTCTCTAAACTGTGTTTACCTGGAGAGTGGCCATGATATAACTTTCTGTGACAGGATACTCTACAAGCTTTGAGAGGATAGAGAGGGTGGAAGAACTGGGTATTTGCAGGGAGACAAAAAGAAAGGGCATTGAGTGTTGAGGGGCTATGCAGATTGGAGATAGCAGAGTAAGAGGCAGGAGGATTTTCATCTCTGGTTAGGCATTGCCAGATGATTTAGGGCAGAGACTTGCCTGGAGCAACTTCCTAATGGAACTGGCTATTTGACTTAAAGGCTTGACATTTTTGTCCTTGGGAACTTTAGTTACCAGTTTGTTTTCAAAAAAGTTATGTCATGTTATTCACCCATTTAAGGATATGTATTTCCTTGGCAATAAAGTTTACATTCCCCACAAGATTAATCTGAAATAAATTACGTGTGAAAAGTGCGCAACTTACATCAAAATTTGATATTTTTTCTAAAAAATACTCCCTACTGGAATTATTTCTGGAATAGTTAACAGTGTGAAGGATTTATGTTATTTCTGAAATAGAGGACATCAGTGACAAAAAGGACTTGCCTGAAAAATGGTTTCTCTCCCTCTACCCCTAACGTTATGGACTTCTTTGAGAGTGAGCATTTCTAGGCTTTGGAATCATGTTGGCAAGTTGTTAATGAGATTGTCTTATACCTCAGTTGTGCTAGGACAAAAAGAACTACTGATGCCCACATTTTAATTTCTGGAATCTGTATATTACCTTATATGCCAAAGGAGATTTTGCAGATGTGATTAAGGACTTTGAAATAGGGAGATTAACCCAGATTTCCTCATAAGCCCAATTTAATCACATGAATCCTCAAAAGTAAAAACCCTTTATGGGTGATAGACAGAGGAAGATGTGACTATAGAAGAGAGAATCAGAAAGATGGCAACATGGGAAGGACTCAGCCCTATGTCCTTGACTTTGATGGAAGTTGAGGGAAGGGGCCGTAAGCCAAGGAATGCAGGTAACCCCAACAAACTGGAAAAGGTAAGAAATGAGATTCTCCCATAGAGCTTCCACAAAGGATCATAGCCTGGTGAGACTCATGCCACATTTATGACCTTTAGGACTAAAAGATAATAGGTTTAGGTTTGTTTTTTAAGACAAGGTCTTGTTCTGTTACTCAGACTGGACTATAGCAGGGTAATCACAGCTCACTGCAACCTCAACTCCCAGGCTCAAGTAATCCTCCTGGCTCATCCTCTCAAGTAGCTGGGATTACAGACATGTGCCACCATGCTTGGCCAATTTTTCTTATTCTTTGTAGGAACAGGGTCTTGCTGTGTTGCTCAGCTTGGTCTTGAACTCCTGGCCTCAAGCAATCCTCTTACCTTGAGCTCCCAAAGTGCTGGGATCAGAGGTGGGAGACACCACACCCAAACTTTAAAAATTTTTTTTTCTTGCCACTAAGTTTATGACAAATTATTTCAGCAGACATAGGAAGCCAATTAATCCACTGTCCTGGACTTGAGGGTCAAGGAAGGGGGTTGACTAAGCCCAGTGTACTTCCTTAGTAGGAAGTTTTACTCTGTGAGCTTTTCCATTCTGAGTTACTGTCTTCTCATCTGAGAAATAAAGAAGCTGGTTCAGATTAGTGTTTTTCAAACATTTTTACTCTCAAAGCTTTTATTCAAAAGAAATTTTACATTGACACCCAATGATGGAGTTGCCCTGTGGAAGCAGGGAGGATTCTGGTACTCCCCATGGGGCAGGTGTGGGACAAGCTACTAGGAGGGCTCATTAGGGCAGCAGTGCTGGCAGAGGGCCTTTTAAACTCACATATATTTATCTATAAATAATTAACTTTCTGAATAATATGCATGGAGAAAATTTTTAAGAACAATATATTTGGTAGTGCTGACAATCAAAAAACAAGCATTCTGAAAACTATATTATCAGAAAATTGAAAATCATGAACTTCTTTTCATTGAGTATTCATCTTCTTCAATACGTTGTAAATTTCCTTAGCAGACCAGAATGAAGATGGGAGGCTATTATCTGGCACTATACGTGTATTAATTTAAACCTTACTTTTGCTGAAACAAGTTCTTAAAAAAAGCTAAGTAACACAACATTTGGTTATTTTTAAATGATGCCAAAATAAATTGTTTTATCATATTAACCTTTCAAATATGTATGTTTTAGATTTATAAGCAAGTCTCTTACATGTATAAACAACCTCGGTGCATTGGTAAGCTTCAGTATCCTTGGGCTTCTGGTGATTTGGGTGCTTATTTACAATGTATCAGTGTTTTCCCACTTTTTTTCTTTTTACTTTTTGTTTTTGATTTAATATATATCACTCATATTCATTATCTGATTTATCATTTACAATATCATAGCAATTATACAATCTTTTCTCTGCACTGCCCTTTTTTTATTAAATCATAGCTGTGTACAATAATGCATTTATGGGGTACAACATGCTGGTTTTATATACAACTTGAAGTACAACAAACTGGTTAACATAGCCTTCACTGAACTTTCTTAATTATTGTGTTAAGACATTTATACTCTACCCTTAGTAGATTTGACATGTACCCTTGTAAAATGCACTAGGGCACACTTGAAGCCATAGTTAAACTTTCATGGCACACTTAAATTATGTTGATCAAAAAATTAAAAAAAATGAATATACTTTGCTTTGAACTTTTTTCAAAAATAATTTAACTAATGATCTTTAAAAATTTGGGGGGCATGATCCTCTCATGACATACTAATGTACCGCAGCACACTAGCTGAAAATTACGGCAATGTATGGTGGAATGTTACCTTTGAGCTCAGAGCTAGTTTTGACATAAAATAGGAATATGGGCAATTTGATGATGATGATCAGAAATAGCATAGTTATCTCCAAAACAGATCCAGTTATGAATGCTTGTATGCTCCACCAGGTGTTGCAGAGGTTTTAAAGGACAGTGAAATAACGGTAGCGCATGTGCATACAACATACATATATGCATACACATATGTACACATATGTTATTAAAAGTAACATTTAAATTTGTGTTTAAACATCAAATTATTTATAAGTGCATCATCCAGAGGTACAAATATATTTTTGTGAGTTTTCTGGTCTTTTCTCTTTCCTTTAAACATGAATTCCTTACATATTGACCTAGTTTATATTATAAAACAATTTTAAATCCTCGTCAAAGTCATGGTTTTTAAAGTCAGACATCCCTGCGTCGAGTTAAAGTTCTTCTATGATATAGGAGGCAAGTTACTTAACCTGAGATGTGTTCATCTACATAAAGAATGTGATACAAATAACACTTATAGTGTTTTCTAAGGATAAAAGAGATAAGGCTATGATTCTCAATCTTCATGTTAGAATCCTGCAAGATCTTTGATAAATTCCAATACGTGTGTCTCACCTCCTTGGAGAGCCTGATGTGATTGTGCGGCTGGTGTTTTGTCCTTGTTTGTTAATGCTTCCTTTAGGTCACTGGGATGCAGGCAAGACTGAGAAGCTCTGCAATAATGTGTACCAAGTTCTAGATACTTAAAACTGAAAGGCATTAGCATCGTTTTCTGTTTTTTAATAAAAATGAAGTAAAAAAGCATGCTATTACTCATCTCAATTAAAATAGACATTTAGATTTTGCTATCAAATATCTATAAATACTTAGTTTTTAAGGCTAAATGATATTTATTACTGATTGTCTCTATATTCCAATTTACTTCATTAGCTACACCTTAGAAATTTAGATCACTGTCAAGTATTTCACCACTCTAAAGAAAATCATAAATAGGCTTATGCATATAACTATCATCATGGCTGGTCAACTGTTTCCTCAGGATAAATTCTTAGAACTGCTGGCTCAGAAGGTATACACTTTTGAGGCATTTGAACATTGTCAAATTGCCCTCCTTAATGGAATGATCAATATTACTTCAGATGCGTTAGGGCTACAAATAAGGAAAAAAAAAACTCAAACTGACTTAAACAACAAAGAAAAGTGACAGTCTCATATAACTGGCAAGTCTAGTGATTAAGTGAATTTAGGGACTTGTCTGATTCAGCATTTCAATAACACCATCACGGGCCCACCACATCACTTCCTCTCTCCCCTTATTCCTGTGGAATACTAGCTTTTTCTGTGGTCCAGATAGGGCTGTCAATAATTCCTGGGGCAGAATGCTTTCCAACGTACATTCAGGGACAGCAAGGGGCTCTATAAGAAGCTCTCACTGCAAGAACAAGGATGTTTCTTTCCAGCAAACCACACCTCACTTCTTATTGTTCTGGTTTTTATTGATTAGGGATGAGACTGTGCTGATTCGCTTATGCCTGAGTCACACACCCTGCCCCTAAATTAGGAGAGGTTCGGATGTGTTGAAGGAAGGGGAGTTGTGTAGAGGGGAATGTCCAGCGAGGAGGTAAGTACAGTGCTCAAGATGAGCAAACTGAGAGAGTTAGAGCTTGTTGCTACCTGCACAATTAAAAGCAGAAAAGTGTTTGGAGAAATGAGGTTTAGCGTTAGGTTGAGCAAGTCTACTGTAGGCAACTTAAATACCTTTCCGCAGCTATAGGGACAAATCAGTTCCATGACTTCTGTCAAAGAGGAAACCCAGCCAGGGTGGGGACTGGTGTGTCACATCCACACAAATATGTTAAGTTTAAAGAACAGCAGGTTCACTGCCACGAGACTATTTGGTTAATCTGTGGCCAAAGTGGGAAAATTCAATTTTCTGTAACATTTTATGACTTGAGAAAACAAATACACAATGTATTGTATAAAACATTTTTAGCAACCTTAAGTAAAGAATTGCTTTTTCAAGTCTTGTTTCTTATTGACTTATAAGAAATCTAGGGAGAGGGTTTTAGATCTAAAACTATATTATAGATAACATCAGAAATCTGTATTTCTGAAAGGATGCAACATTTTTAGGAAAGAGACATTTCTTTTCAGATAATAAAAATAGTGTGATAATAAGGGAAAGAATAGATTAAGATAAAGATATTTACTCATCACTGAAATTAAAAAAAAGTTTTCAACAGACTGAAGCCAGAAGAGCATGAGGTAAAACCTTTTACGAGAACTTTTTGATAACGGCCCTCAAAATCCTGTCTCCCTCGCAATACCATAGCGCAATGGTTGTCTAGTTTGTGTGTCAGGATGGTTGACACAGATTGCTTGACACCACCCCCAGAGAGCCAAAGTCATCTGAGCTGGGGTAGCAAAAAAGAATTTGCATTTCTAATGAGTTCACAGATGAAGCTGCTATTACCCATCCTAAGCCACACTTTGAGAAACACTGATAAAGTACATGGGCGTTTTTCGTCATAAGTGGCTGCAGATGGGAGCTCTGGAGTTGCAGGGTCCAGCTGCTAATCAGCTCTGAGACCTTGGAAATATTTCTTAACCTCTATGCCTTGGTTTCCCTAACATTGAAGTGAGGAATATCTATCTTCCTGTTGTGGGGGAATAGACCTGCTTATCCTTCCTATCCCAGCTCAGGGGTCACTTGCTCAGGGTGACCTTCCTGACATATTATTAGGTCAGTTTCCTTTCTTACATGCTCATGTATAGCCAGACTCTCCTAAGGGCACTGATTCTAGTTTTTTGTGCATTTATTAATAAACTTATTTTGATCTTTTTAGTTTTTCTCAACTGAAGTGGGGGTTTCATGGGACCAGAGATTAGTACTTTATTTTTTTGTTTTTTATGCAACTATTGTATCTTCGGTGCCTCCCAGAACTATATTGGGTAACTGCTTTACAAATAATTTTTTAATAAAATTTAACATATTACCTGGAATATAGTAAGCATTTAGTTCATATTGTTGAAAACATGAAATTATAGTTATTTGTTTTAACTTAATTGTTTCAAGAATATTCATCATCTATTCTTACTCCCCCGCCCCATTCTAAACTGTGTTTCTCATAATAGGGAAATGGTTTTTGGGGGGGAGGTGATGTGGGTGTGAGAGAGAAACTGCCTTGTCAGTGACAAAGTGTCCTATGAATGGCATGTGTAGTTAATTATGATCACCTTCTAGCGACTGCTGTCCGGTTAAGTATGTCACTGGTTCCCAATAAATGCTTGTGGAATAGATTTGCTCACTAGGAAGCATACAGTTGGAATGTCTATTTCTTGTCTCTTCTTTTTTCTTTCCTTTTTTTTCTTTGAAAGGAAGCTCACTTTGTTGCCTGGGGCTAGAGTGTAGAGGAGTCATCAGAATTCGCTGAAACTATAATTTCTGAGCTAAAGAGATCCTCCTGCATCAGCCTCTCAAGTAGCTGGGCCTACAAAAGTGTGTCACCACACCTGGCTAATTCTACTTTTTATAGAGACAAGGTCTCACTATGTTGCTTGAGGCTGATCTCCAACTCCTGGGCTCTAGTGAGCTAGTAAGCCTCCTCTTTGAGCCTCTCAAAGTCCTGGGATTACAAGCATGAGCCATTGCCCCCAACCAGGAGTATCTGTTTCTATCAGCTGCTAGACTGAAGTCCCCCCACCCCCTTCTGTTGAAGTTTGGCTATAGGCTTTGTAAAAAATGTCATGTATTGATTTACTTAACGGCATTTCATGTATGCTAGGTTCTAGTTGGATTCTATCTTCTCATGAAAGATCTTACAGTTTTTCATGAGGGTGCTATTAGTCTAGCAATTCTCTTTGAAAATATTCTGGTTTGCTACAGTTCTTTCAATCCCAGACCCAGAGGAGTCTGGGATGTAGAAATATTAACATTTAGATTCATTTTTCATGGCAGTTGTGTAATTGAATTTCTCTCTTTTGCCAATCCATTTTAAATGGTATAACTATAACCTTCTCCTGTGAACCTCTTAAATAGAATCAGTGGAATAATGTCTCTGAAAAAGGCTTATACCAATTTAGTCTACTCTCAGCATTCTGCACAAAAACCTTGCCATGTTCAGCAGTACTGAGACACATTTGCAATGGTGTCAGTATTTATACTCTAGGGACCTTTAAAGATCATTTAGTCCCCTCAGGTCTCTAAGCAGATGAATTGCTTGGCCAGGTCAGAAATATAATTGTCATGGTATAGATGAGACAAATCTTTCTTATTTCAGCTTAAAAACATTCCGTCAAAATCAAATATGTATTTAACTGTTCAAATGAAATTCTTCTGAAGGGAAGGTTTACAGGAATTTGGGGATTTAGTTTTGTTATTAAATGAATTATTCTTTAATATTGAAACTCACTTATGTTTAATGAATATGAATTTTGTTCCACATGTCTAAGAAATATTACACTAATTCATTTCTTTATATCAGAGTGAATTCAACTGAGTTCCAATTTTCCACCTGCCAAGTTCTATGGCAGTTGTGTAACTGAATTTTACCAAGTACCCTCCCCCTCCTATTTTTTCAAGAATCGGGGTCTTGTGTGTTGACTTTGGAGGCATGGGCAAAGGCCATTCACAAAATCCAATCAATTGTAAAGCTCACTGTCTAAGTCTGAGAGGCGATTTGAGGAAATGTGAGTTTGTCACTGTGTAGTAAGTATGGGCTTGGGGACCTTAATGATGACAGTGATGACACAGTCACAGTTAAAGCACAGGAAGAGCAAGACTGTGAGCAAGTGGTCAGAGTGCTGCTTTTTAGAAGTCTTTGCTCTTCCCCCAGAACAACTGGGTAGGCCCTATCTGTTCAGTTGTTAGAACGTGGCTACCTCTTCCTATTCCCTTCCCTGCTCTGCCCTTCACTGGCCTCTAGGGAAGGACTTGTCATATCAGAAAATCCAAGTCACCATGCTGGTACAGCAAGCACTCTCTGCTGATGGACGTGCAACCCTCATAAGAAAATCCCAAACATGATGTGCATGGCGTACACTATTTGGGTGGTGGGTACTCTAAAAGCCTAGACTTCACCGTTATGCACTATACCCATGTAACAGATGTAACTGCGCTTGTGCCCCCTAAATCTATGAAAAAAAGTAAAAACTAATTATCTCAAACTCATTTTTTTCTTCCACTGGTAAAAGGTCATTCAAGAATCCAGCCTGGACCCAATCAATGGAGTTGTCCCCTGTAATCATCACACACTAATGCTGTCAGCTCCTGATTTCTATTTGGAGGTTGCTGTTCCAGGGACTCTAAAACAATCCCTTGAAAAACACTACCCACTGTATATCATCACATTATACCCCATAGATGTACATAGTTATAATTTAATAAAAATAAAAATCCCACCCACTGAGTGGGGTGGATTGATGTCACTCTCAAGTGACAAGCCTTGTGGTGCAAGGCTTGTGGTAGGCAGGAGGTATTCCTCCTAACTCTGCTGACTCACACCCTGTCTTAGGCCCTGTGCGTTATACCTCAGGGCTATTTTTTTTGAAGTTTTTGGCTATGGCTGGGTTTGAACCCACCAGCTCCGGCATATGGGCCAGTGCCCTACTCCTTTGAGCCACAGGCGCCACCCACAAGGGCTGGGTGTTTTTAGTGTCCCTGTTCTTCCCTCTATGGGTGTCAAACTCTGCCTTGTATTAGATCTTGTGTGAGAGCAAATTCCCCATCTTCCCTCCGAGGGGGCTGCAGGATCCTAGACCTGACTGAGCCTCCTGGCCTCCTTCAGTAGAAGGTGACTTTGGCTTCCAAAGGGCCTGAGCCTGGGACTCTTTAACAGCAGATAGCTATTCTTGTCCCACTAAGATTCTGTTTTTTATCTAATTGGGGGAAAAAACCCTCTAAAATGTTTAACTTTGGGGGATGGGTTTATGCCAAAATAGGCCTTCTTGCACACTGATAGAGTGCAAAAAGGTCCAACTGCCACAGAGGGGAAATTTGAAAATATCAAAGAAAATTCCATATTTTCTTAATCATAATTTCTTTATCCCCAAAGTATGTTGAAAAAAATATTAAACATGTACAAGATTTTTTAATTGCACCATACTTATAAAATAAAAGAATTGAATGTCCATAACAGAAATTTGATTAAATAATATACAGAAGGTGCCAAAAAAGTATATGCTTTTTAAGAAAGAGAAAAAACTATATGAAAGTTGTAATACTCTATACCCATAACAATGCATTGTCAGTAATTGCAGAAGTCAAGTGTGGCGTGAGAATTACAAAATTTAGTACAGATTTTTCCTTTCTTCAAATATGTGCACATTTTTTGGCACCCTCTGTGTTTATGCACAGAAGTTCTATGCAGCCATTAAAAAAACTGGAAGAAAGAAGATAATCCATGTACAAATATGGAGTCATCTTTAGACTCTCTTGTCAAATAGAAAAGCAAGGTACGGACAGAGGTAGACGCGATGGTTAATTTGATGTGTCAATTTGACTGTTATGTGCTCAGTATTTCAAAATCTAGTCTAGAAGTTGCTGTGAAGATACTTTGTATATAAAACACTTATAATCAGTTAGCTTTAAGGAAAGGAGACTATGCTGCATAATGTGGTGGGTTTCATTCAATCAGTTGATGGTCTTAAGAGCAAAAACTAAGGTTTCCTGGAGAAGAAGGAACTCTGCCTCAAGACTCCAACATGAACATCCTGCCTGAATTTTCAATCTACTCGCCTCCCTACAAACTTTGAGCTTTCCAGCTTCAAAATTTAGAAATTATGCCAATTTCTTAACATACAAATCTCTCTATCTCCTCTTTGTCCATTTCTCTGGAGAGCTCTAATCAAGTGGGTAAATAGTTGGATAGACCAGCATGCTGCCTTTTGTGTCTTAGATGAGATATCAGAAGGAGAAACCAGAAGCTAGCAAAAACAAAAAGAAAAAAAGAAAAACTGCTTTAGGAGACAATTGGAACAGAGAGAGGGAAAGTGAAAATGAGACTCATTTGAGCTTACTCAACAAAATTATTTAATATTTTCTTATTGAAATACAATTTTTTATTTACTTTTGATTTTGGAACCAGGTAAAGTTTTATCTTTTCATGACTTTAACGTTCTTTTCCTTTTAAAATATTCCCATATAATCATAAATATATAATCAATATACTGGTTGGTTTTACAATGTTTTAATTTTTATAAAAATAGAACCATACTTTAGAGGAAAAAACAACTTGCCAGACATAAAACAATGGCCTGTTCCTGAGATCCATCTATGTTGCTGTCTTTATTTTTTCCTCTGCTACCTAGTACTGTATTGTGTGAATATACCACAACTTTTGAAAATTTCTCACTGATTACACCTCCATAAAAATTCTTGTACAATTCTCACTGTACAAGGACAAAAATCTCTAGAGTACTTTGCCTAGAAGTAGAATAGCAGAATTGCTTGAAGATAAAAGAGGCCATGCATGCCTTTAGTTTACAAGATATTTGATGGATATTTTTTTTTTCCAATCGATTGTTCCAATTTTCACTGCCAACAAAGTGTGTTCCCATTGCTCCATAATCTTTCCAACACTTGTTATTTCCAGCTTTTCTAATTTTTGCTGACCTGGTGGTTATAATATTGTTGGATTTTAAATTTTAACAATGTTTATTATTGGTCTCTAGGCATTGCTTTAATGACTTTAAATATCTATTTTTTTTTCCCAAATTCCTTGATTGTTTCTATTGTTAGTTGGTTCTCTTTGGTTTTTAAATTGTCTTTAGACCTTGTTTTCTATTATCAGAAGATATGGGGTCTTGGTCATCTTATGTCTATTCTCACTGACAGAGGATTTTCTTTAGCATTTTTTTTGTTTGTTTCTTTTCAGTTGTTTGGGATTCAGAGAGGACAAGTAATTAGGTTGAACTTATTGAGTTTGTTAGGTAAACTTCCTCTTATAATTGTGTCCCATCCCCAAGAGGTGCCATACGGTATGACCCCCCCAACCTACTCCCTTCCCCCCACTGCCTCATCCCCCTACCCTGCTCAACCTTATATTAGATCATCTATTGCCTTCATATTAGAACTGAGTACATTGGATTCTTGCTTCTCCATTCCTGTGATGTTTTGCTAAGAAAAATGTGTTCCAACTCGACCCAGGTTAATACAAAAGATGTAAAAATCTCCATCTTTTTCAATGGCTGCACTGCATTCCCTGATATACGTACACCACAGCTTGTTAATCTATTCTTGGATTGGTGGACATTTATGCTGTTTCCATATTTTGGCAATGGAATATTGAGCTGTGATAAAGTCTACTGTCCTTATGATAAAATGATTTTTTTCTTCTGGGTAGATGCCTAGTAATTTTAGTTCTTTGAGAATTCTCCATTCTTCCTTCCAAAAAGGTTGTATAAGTTTGCAGTCCCACTAGCAAAATTATTGCAAGAGTTTTTCCTTCTACCCACATCCACATCAGCATCTGCAGCTTTGAGACTTTGAGATTTGGTATAGGCGATATTTCAGGGTGGTTTTGATTTGCATTTCTCTAATCAGGGAAGATGAGCATTTTCTGAACTGTTTGTTAGGCATTCATCTGTCTTCATCAGAGAAGGTTCTGTTCATATCTCTTGCCCAGGGGTACATAGGATTGTTTATTCTTTCTTTGTTGATTACTTTGAGTTCTCTGTCGATTCTAGTTATCCACCCTTTGTCAGATTTATACTCTGCAAATATCTTTTCTCATTCTGAAGGTTATGCTTCTGCTTTACATGTTGTGTTCTGAGTTGTGCAGAAGGTTTTCAGCTTAATTAAGTCCCATTTGTTAATTTTTGTCATTGTTGCAGTGGCTCCTGAAGTCTTTGTCATAAAATCTTTCCCTAGTTCAACATCATCAAGAGTTTTCCCCACACTTTTTTCCAAGATTTTTATCATTTTGTGTCTTAGAGTTAAGTCTTTTATCCATCTGGAGTCAATTTTTGTATGTGGTGACTCCATCTGGAGTCAAATTTTGTATGTTATATTTCTGTGGTACCTCAAGGTGTGGGTCGAATTTTAATCTTTTACATGTGGTTATCCGGTTCTCCCAGCACCATTTGTTGAATAGGGATTCTTTTCCCCACTGTATGCTTTTATTTGGTTTATAAAAAATCAGATGGCAAGTAGAGACTGGTTTCAACTCTTGGTTTTCTCTTCTGTTCCATATATTTATGTCTCCATTTTTGGTGCCAATACCATGCTTTTTTGATCATGTGGACTTGTAATATAAGTCCATGCTTTTTTGATCACGTGGACTGAAATCTGATAGGGTGATGCCTTCAGCTTTATTTTTATTACTAAGAATGGCCTTAGCTATATAGGGTTCTTTTTTTTTTATTTCTTTTTTTTTTTTTTTGGTTCCATGAAAAACGAAGTACTATTTTTTCCAGTTCTTCAAAATATGATGGTATTTTAATGATTGCATTGAATCTGTAGATAACTTTGGGTAGTGTAGACATTTTGACAATGTTTATTCTTCCCAGCTAAGAGCATGGTATGTTCTTCCATTTGTTAGTGTCTTCTACTATTTATTTTCTTAGTGTTTCATAATTATCTTTGAAAAGATACTTCACGTCTTTTGTTTGGTATATTCCTAATTATTTCATTTTCTTTGAAGCCACTGTAAAGGGAATTGTGTCCTTGATTTTGTTCTCAACTTCACTGTTATTGGTGTATCCAAAGCTACTGATTTGATTTGTGGGCATTGAGACATTACTGCACTTTTTGATCACTTCCAGGAGTCTTGTAGTTGAATCTCTGGGGTTTTCTAAGTATATGATCATATCATCAGCAAAGAGTGACAGTTTGACCTTCTCTGCCCCATTTAGATGCCCTTCATATCCTTCCGAGGCCTGACTGCATCGGTTAGAACCTCCAGCACAATGTTGAATAATAGTGGCGATAGTGAACATCTTTGTCTGGTCCTGGTTCTAAGTGGAAAAGTTTTCAATTTTACTCCATTCAGTAAGATGTTAGCTGTGAGTTTGTCATAGATGGCTTCAATCAGCTTAAGAAACGTGCCACCTATGCATATTTTCTTAAGTGTTCTTAAGTTTCTTAAGTGTTAGAAAAGGATGCTGGGTTTTGTCAAATGCTGTTTCTGCATTTTGGGGGATGGTCATATGGTCTTTGTTTTTGCTTCTTTTGATATGATGTATTACATTTAAGAATTTGCATTTGTTAAAACAGGCTTGCAATCCTTGGATGAAGACTACTTGATTATGATATATATTTTAATGTGTAGCTGTAGTCTATTAGCTAAGATTTAGTTGAGTATTTTTGCATCGATGTTTATCTGTGTAATTGGTCTGTATTTCTCCTTTTTAGTTGGGTCATTTCCTGATTTTGGAATCAAGGTGATGTTTGCTTCGTAGAAGGGGTTGGGGAAGGTTCTTTCCTTCTCAATGTTTTTGGAATAGGTTCTGCAGTATAGGTACAAGCTTATCTTTGAAGGTGTGATAGAATTCTGGATTTTGCTGTTGGCATCTTTTTTTATTATTTCTGTAATGTCAGTGCTTGATATTGGTCTATTCAAGAGATCTATTTCTTCCTGGTTAAGTTTAGAAAGATGGTGTGATTCAAGGCATTGGTTCATTTCCTTCACATTGTCAAATTTCTGGGCATAAAGTTTTTGTAGTAGTCAGAAATAATCTCTTATATTTCTGTGGTATCAGTTATTATTTCTCCCCTTTTCATTTCTGATTGAGGTGATTAGGGTTTTACTTTTCTTTTTTTTTCTTTTTTTTTTTTATTATGATAAAAATATGCACCATAGATGTGGCCCAACCCATCACCCTCCCTCCACCCAAACCTCCCCCCTCCCTTCCCCTTCCTTGGTCCTTTCCTCATAGTCTTGTGATATAGTTGGGTTACAGCCTTCATGTGAAAGCTATAGTTTAGCTTCATAGTAGGGCTGAGTACATTGGATACTTTTTCTTCCATTCCTGGGATACTTTGCTAAGGAGAATATGTTCCAGCTCCATCCATGTAAACATGAAAG
>CAUYPK010017711.1:0-20284 GCA_963574355.1 Loris lydekkerianus | reverse complement strand
TTTGCAGTATCCCAGAGATTCTGGTAATTCGTGTCTTGATAGTTGTTTTCTTCCAAAAATTTGGTGATTTTCTTCTTAATCTCGTCTATGACCCATATGTCCTTCAGCATAAGGTTGTTTAGCTTCCATATTTTTGCATGGGTATGCAGTTTCCTGTTGTTATTTAGTTCAACTTTTATTCCATGATAATCTGAGTAGATGCAAGGAATAATTTCTATTTTTTAAAATTTGCTGAGGTTAGATTTGTGGCCTAGGATGTGGTCAATTTTGGAGTATGTTCCATGTGCTGATGAGAAGAATGTGTATTCAGTTTTGTTGTGAAGAAATGTTCTGTAGATGTCTGTTAAGTCTAGATGTTGAATGTTTGTGTGTAATTCTACAATTTCTTTGCTTCACTTCTTTTTGGAGGATCTATCCAGGACTGCTAAAGGGGTGTTAAAATCTCTAGCTACTATGGAAGTGGAGAAAATCGAGTTGCTCATGTCTGTTAGAGTTTCTCTTATAAATTGAGGTGCATAGTGGTTGGGTGCATAAATATTAATAATTGAGATCTCGTCATATTGAGTATTACCTTTAACAAATATGAAGTGTCCATCTTTATCCTTAATTATTTTGGTTGGTTTAAAGTCTATTGCATTTACGAACAGGATTGCAACACCTGCTTTTTTCTCCTTTCCATTTGCCTGGAGTATGGATGACCATCTGTTCACCTTGAGTCTATATTTGTCTTTTAATTTAAGATGCGATTCTTGGATGCAGCAGATATCTGGCCTGAGTTTTTGCATCCAGTCAGCCAACATGTGTGTCTTTAGAGGACAATTTAAACCATTCACATTAATTGAGAATTTTGATAAGCCTTTCGAGAGTCCGGTGGACAGTTTTAATCTTTTTGCAACTGTGGAAGTTGAAATTTGATCAAAAATTTTTTGGGTGGGTTTACTTTTATGGTGGAGGATTATGTTGGTCTTTATGGAGGATAGGTCTAAGAATGTCTTGGAAAGCTGGCTTAGTCGTGGCAAATTTCTTCAACATGTTAATGTCATGGAAGTATTTAATTTCTCCATCATAAATAAAGCTCAGTTTAGCTGGGTACAGGATCCTGGGTTGAAAATTATTTTGTTTTAGAACATTAAAAATCGATGACCATCCTCTTCTAGCTTTAAGGGTTTCAGCAGAGAGATCTGCAGTTATTACAATATTCTTCCCCTTGTAGGTAATAGTTTTCTTTCATCTGGCTGCTTTCAGAATTTTCTTCTTCATATTAACCTTAGTGAAATTAATTATGATGTGTCTGGGGGATTTCTTATTCGGGTTGAGTCATGCTGGAGTTCTGAAACTGTCTGCTATCTGAATTTTGGAACCTCTTGGTATATCTGGGAAATTCTCCTTCATAATCTCATGGAGAAGAGACTCTGTGCCTTGTGAAGCCACTTTGTCACTTTTGGGGATCCCTATAAGACGAATCTTGGTTTTCTTCGAATTATCCCAGAGCTTTCTGAGAGAGTGGTCTGTTTTTGCTGTCCATTTCTCTTCTTTGAGGGTTTTGGAGCATTTGAAAGCTTTGTCTTCAATGTTAGAAATTATTTCTTCTGCTTGGTCCATTCTGTTACTGAGGGATTCTACTGTGTTTCTCAGATCTTTGAGAATGCAACTTCTTGTCTCAATGTGTCAAAATCTTTGGTCATTTGCTCTTTGAATCCGTTGAATTCTTGAGATAACTTTTGGAATTCTAATTCGATCTTGTTTGCTATCCAGATCCTGAATTCAATTTCTGACATTTCAGCTATTTGTTTGTTCATGGGGTCTTGTGCTGTTTCTGCCCCATTGATCCTTGGGGGAGTTGATCTACTCTGATTATTCATATTGCCAGAGTTTTTCTGTTGATTTCACCTCATGATTGTTTTTCACCGTTGCCTCTGGCTGTCCTCAGAGTTGGGGAGGTGTCTCTTCAAGATTAGACCCCACTGGGATCACTCTGTTGTTGCTGGATCTTTGTAAGGAGTGACCCTGTGTAGTTCCTTTGGGTCTGCTCTAGCTAGGGAGTTCTGATTGTGGAAGCAGCTCCGGTGTGTGATACACCCGGATCCAGCAACAGGGCTGGGGGTTATGCACATGGTTCACTCTGCCCCTAAGGATTAAGGCTGTAAGGCAGCTCAGTCCCACCCTTAGGGTGCTCAGCCACTAGGTTACTTTGTCCCGCCCTATCCTTGCCCTGGGACCCTGAGGGTGGAGCTTGCTGGGACACTTCTTTCACAATGGCTTCCTGTGCCCAGCTCAGTGGCTCAGTCTGGCACCCCAGACAATGCCCAAAGTTCTCCACACTCCTGTTCAAGTTCTCCCCAAGGCAGTTCAACTGAGTGCCAAGTCCAAGAACAGCAAAACAGTTCATAGGTAAGGCCTTTCCGGTTTGCAGTCTCACTGCTGCTTGTACTTATGGTTGCCAGCGTGATTAGGTTGATTGAACACACGCAACCACTTGTCAGTTTTCCACTGTTATTGTCCTCCTCTTGGGGTCCAGAAGTCCCTTGCTGGCTCCCTGTATCCTCAAAGGGATGATTATAGGCAGATCCCACCAGTCAGAGATGCCTGGAGTCTTGTCTCTCCAGGCTTGCCGTGCCCAGATGCAGGAAAGCTGTTACTCGGCCGCCATCTTTAATCTCTCCACTTTCTCATTTTTAATAACAAAAATTTAGTACAGCAAGAGGCAGGGTTCTTTAACTGAGGATTGGTCAGATCCTTCCTCTCTTCCATTTTTACCTTTGGTCTTCAAGGAATTGTATAGAATTCCTAATGCTTTCATGGACATATAAGTCAGGAAAAGACCAGTATACCAAAGATAAAAACATGAGGTGATAAGTATTACCATTTAAAAGAAAATCTAAACCTGTAAGGTTCCTTTTTGAGTAGAACTTATATTGGAATAGTATGCTAAGAATGTATAAAATTTTATCCATTTTGAGTAAAAACCTTATTAAGTACTATGGAAGTCAGAGCTTTCTCTTCTTAATGAGAATGGAAGGTGTAAAAGTAATTTATAATTGGTAACTACTTTATAGTTAACAGTGCACTTTTACCGTGAGTTATTTTATTTCAAGTTTATGTTAACATAATGAACATATAAGGAGGTATTTGTATTTTAGAAATGTGGAAAGTGAGACTTTGGCATTTGTGACTTGCCCAGGGTTATGCAGGGAATTAATAGTCTTTTCTGTTGCTAGCTTAGGAGAGGTGGCAGGCTATAATGTAAAAGACCATACACTTTCATAGTAATAAACTTTGGCTTAAATTCTAGTCTTATAATTCAATAGCTATGTTGTTTTGAGCAGACCACTTCTACTTTCTGAAATCAGGGCTGTTTTCAAACATAATTGCAGTAATATCTAAGTGTCTGCCTTAAAGTTGAGATAGTCAATAAATAGTGACTTCTATTTTAATGATAATTATTAATGATAGTATCACATATCCTTCTTAAGAGGTTTTATTTCTAATTTTCGGTCAGGTCAGTTATTTACCATATTATAAATAATGTTGGGTGTGTCTCCTCTCAGGTTTGTTAACATTCTCTACTTGATAGATATCATAGAACTGACTGTATCTTGTCAGACTGCCTGTCTACTTATTTTCCTCCCCTACTAGACTGTAAACTCATTGAAAAAATAGATGGGATAGCAATTTGCTTTCTCGTTTATTTATAGAGTTAATCAGAGAAGATGGAATACTTTGAACTATCTGATGAAACACTCAATATTCCATTAGGTGTTTGTGTTACTAATAATATTGATCTAATTCCTGACACATTATTCCTAATATATCTTGCTGGTCTCTGTAGGAATCCTGATGTGCTTTAATGAAGTATAATTTTGGAAATGACTAATACATTTTGATAGAAAATGATTATGTAATTTTAGTGCTGGAAGAACTCTTAAAATTTGTGTATCATCCCTCTCCTATTTGCTAGGTGAGGAAGAGGAAGCCCAAGGGGGTTAAGTGAGTCCTCTAAAGGCACATATAAGTCAGGAAAAGACCAATTTACCGAAGATAAAAACATGAGGTGATAAGTATTACCATTTAAAAGAAAATCTAAACCTGTAAGGTTCCTTTTTGAGTAGAACTTAATATAGGAATATTATGCTAAGAAAGTATAAAATTTTATCCATTTTATCATTTGTCTGAAAGTCCTTGAGAAACAAGGTGGTATAAAACTTTAAATTTTCAAAAAGACCAAAAGGAAAGGTAGAACAATAATTCAGACCGTTAGCATTGGTTCCTGAGGGGGCTGAGAGAGAAGGGAGAAATCTTTTTTTTTTCCTTACATACTTCAGCATTTGTTAATTTATTATAATGAGCATGTAATAATAGATTGTAATTTAAAAAACCATAACATAGAAAATTCTTCTAAAAAAACCCATGGGAGATACAAGCTGAAGCAAAGTATATGGGGACATGTGAGACAATCTGTCTTCATTGACTTGGGTTTTTATTATTTTTTTTATTTTTTGAGACAGAGTTTCACTGTGTTGCCCTTGGAGAAGTGCTGTGGCATCACAGCTCACAGCAACCTCAAAGTCTTGGGCTTAAGTGATTCTCTTGCCTCAGCCTCCCGAGTAGCTGGGACTACAGGCACCCGCCACAACACCTGGCTGTTTTTTTGTTGCAGTTGTTTAGCTATCCTGGGCCAGGTTCAAACTCGTCAACCTTGGTGTATATGGCTGGCGCAGTAATTGCTGTGCTGCAGGTGCCAAGCCTGACCTGAGTTTTTAGTTAGAGAAACCAAATTTTGCATCTGAAAAAGAATTAGATTTTTTAAAATTCTTGCTTAGCAAGAATTTAAGACAATAGTGAAAGAAATAGTACAGTGAACTGCATGATTATCATTTAATTTGTAGAGACAGTGTTTATTTTAGGAGTTCATAGGAAAGAGACACTGTATAGTAATCTTACTGAAATTATGAATGTTAGAGTATTATTATTTTTGTGTACTTACTAAGCTTATATTTGGACAGAACCAATCATTTGTTTTATTCATGTAAGAAAAAGACACACTACTACAAAAGTAAACCTTTGGAAAACAATAAGTATCAGATTAAGTGTTGACAGGTCAGCTGCCACTGTTTGAAATTTTTGAACTCTTATGTTTAATTCAGTAATATTCTTTACGTCTTCTATAAAGTGCCCCATAGTGTATCTTTAAATTTTGGGAAGCTGCAATAAAAATAGCGTTGTGAGTGTGGGTATGTGTTGTTGGCAGAGGAACACTGCGGATAGATTATATTGCCTTTTGAGTTATAAGACCTAATTAAGAGCAATATGAATTTGGGTAAATTGCTTTTCTGAACTTTATTTTGCTTACCCATAAAGAGTTAATAATAGCTAACAAATTTCAAAATCTTAGATTTAGCTGAATTTTAAGAGCTTATGAAAATCCTTTTCAAATAAAGTGGTAGTAAGATTCCTAAAGCTTCTCTAGTATTGTGAAGCACAGAGCAATGTAAAGAATTAATACTATATTAATAGTATATTGGATAGGTGGTGCTCATAGCTCAGTGGGTAGGGTACCAGCCACATACACCCAGGCTAGCGGGTTCAAATCCAGCCTGGGCCAGCTAAACAACAATGATGACGGCAACAAAAAAATACCTGGGTGTTATGGGGGGTACCTGTAGTCCCAGCTACTTGGGAGGCTGAGGCAAGAGAATCGCTTAAGCCTAAGAGTTTGAGGTTGCTGTGAGCTGTAATGTCACGGCACTCCACCGAGGGCATCATAGTGAGACTTTGTCTCACAACAAACAAACAAAACCCACAAAAAACAAACAAACAAAAATAGTATGTTGGATAATATCTTTACTAAAGTAGCACATTTAGTAATAAAGTTTATATAACTTCTTTTTTCTTAAACTGAAAATATACTGTGGTATTAACATGTTGCACTCGGTTTCCATGACTGTTGAGGCCCAGAGTAATAGTTGGAATCTGGTTAGATGCAAAGTGGGAGCTCAATGTCTTACTTTTACAAACCTCCTTTTGACTTAGCTGGGTTAACTGATCTTGACCAATATGTTCGAAATAACTCTAAGGCAAATAAAAGCTCTTATCTCCCTAGAAACTAGTTCATATCTCACTGCCTATTTAATTTCAGTCAACAGTTTGTGGCCTTTTTTTTGGGGGGGGGGACAATTTATTACTATTGGTAATATTTTACATGCAATATAAAGATCTGGGAATTTAGATAACTTATTTCCATGTGATTTTATTCTGTATCTCCATGATTTCTTAATTCTGGTGTTCCTAGAAAAAGAAACAACTAAAGCTCTTTGTAAGTACATAGCTCAGATTGTGTAGATATTTAAAAAGACTTTTTGCTCACTGGGCTTCTATATATTCTTGATACCTTATTTCTCCTTTTTTTTCCCCCCAATATTTTCAGATGTTTTGGAATGTTATTAAGCCCAGGTCGAAACGTGAAGAACAGTGACATGCATTTACTGGATATGGTAATGATAATCTTAAGCAATTAACCAAGTATAGATGATAGTTATTTATATTTTAGAAGTATTTTCTATTTAAAAATTTTGTCATATTGTCAAAATTGTTTCTTTCAGGCATATAATAGTAATTTTTTAATTTGGAAACCTGAACTTAAAGTTACATGTGAGGGAGCGATTAGGACTGTTTCCACCCAAATAGTCATTTGCAAGTTGAAAGCAAGTGAAAGAATAGTATTATGACAGTGTACATTTATTCATCATCTTAGGAAGATGACTTTTCTTGGAACCCAAAATAATAAGTACATGATTATAATAAGTATCTCTGGAGTGAATATGTGTTTCATTTATTTTAATGTACACTATAAATTTGAGTATTGTGATTGATGCTTTTGTTTTCTATAAAGCATTTCCCTTTCTTAATTTCTTCTTGATTACCTGTCCTTAGCAAAATATGTTTATTGTGAGAGTGGTATTTATTTAAGGCAGGGGTCCTCAAACTATGGCCCGTGGGCTACATGTGGTGATGTGATTGTATTTGTTCCTGTTCTGTTTTTTTTACTTCAAAATAAGATATGTGCAGTGTGCATAGGAATTTCTTCATAATTTTTTTTTTTTAAACTATAGTCCGGCCCTCCAATGGTGTGAGGGACAGTGAACTGGCTCCTTGTTTAAAAAGTTTGAGGACCCCTGATTTAAGGAATGCCTTTAAAGGTTAATATATTTATTTAATAGCTGGTAAAAGCAGCAAGTCATCTTAACTTTTAAACAAAAATACTTTTTAATAATGCAGTTATTGAAAACATTTAGTTTATAATTTAGAAATGTTGGGGTGGCACCTGTGGCTCAGGGGAGTGGGGCGCTGGCCCCATGTACTGGAGGTGGCGGGTTTGAACCCGGCCCCAGCCAAAAAAACTGCAAAAAGAAAAAAAAAAAAATGTCAGGAAATAACATTAAAATGAGAAAATAAGTATAAAGGTCTTTAGTGAATTGAGATTTTTATATTTATTAAGCATTACATGTTTTCTTTCTTTCAGCTGTGTTTTGGAAATGTCAGTTAAATATTGCTAATTGTTTTAACTTTTTCTTTAAATTATTTCATAATTTAATATCAACACTAATTTTCTACCAGTAATGGAATGGTCATTCAGGCTTTTGGGCATCTGTTTGTATACCAAGTGTTTTGTGAAGCTCTGATGTTATAGAGATGAGTAAAATATAGTTCTTACCATGTGTGGGTTCATAATCTTGGGGTGGAAACCTGTTATATATGTGACTATAGCAATGGGTTAAGTACTCTTTATAGTAGTAAAATGAGCTCAGTAAAATATCAAGGAAGCACTGCCTGGATAGGTCAGATGAGGACAAGATAAGTTAACTTGAATGTGAAAACATAACTTAGCTATTGATCTCTGTCTCTCTTTCATTTATCTTTACCACATATCAGTAATGAATGTGGCTTACTTAAGCTAAGCCGTAGCATTTTAGAGCTCTGAAAATTCTGAGAGGAGGTACTTTGGAAGCGCATTGGCCAAAAACCGCAAAATACTTTTTTTTTTAAGATCTTAGGTCCCAATTAATCCGAGTCTTTCAGAATTTAAAAGACGAAGGTGAATCACTGGCACAGATTTGTCCACAAGTCTTAGTTCAGAGTATAGAATTATAGATATGATGTAACTTTCTGGGGGTCCTTCATCATGTCTGTCTAATTTGCAGAACATTCCTCCACCTTTGAGTCTGTATCAAAACAAAGGCTTGTCAGCATTCAGAGAAGGGGCTTACCTATGCAGCAAATAGTTGGGTAGATGGGAGGGCTTGTATTTGCAATTTGTTATTACCCAGTTCTGTAATCTTCGTGATATCTCTAATATGTGGTCATTGAGTCTCAGCTAGACTACATCTAATAAAAAGGAAGTTATTAACTTATGTGCAAGTCTAAGGGAAAGTTCTGGTTATTACAAAATTATTTCATGATAATCACCATATAATCATATTTCCTGTTACTTTGCCTGATTATTCTTTGTTCTGCCTTCTAGAGCAAGTTGTTAATACTTCTGCTCCTTCTGTGACACACCCAAGTGCCATGTGAACACTGGAAACAAATTTCTCCTTCTTATACTTACTTATTCTCATGAATTTTGAAAAAGCATGCCAATTACATTTCATTTAACTTGAGAATTTGTGAGACTTTTCTGTTTGTTTTGAACAATTTTTAACCAATATAGTCCTTTCTTCCCTGTGAATATTTCCGATAAGCAAGGTGATTTGAGATTTTTCTAGGTTAATAAATCCATAACTTTTTTAGTTTAGTGTAAAATCTTTGTAAAATGAAAGTCACAAACCATAGTCAAATTACTTACTCATGTATTGCACAATGACAAATTGGTCAAAGATAGCTTGTTTTTCTGACGGTGACCCCATAAGTTTATAATACTGTATTTTACTGTGCTTTTCCTGTGTTTAGATACATAAATGCTTACCATTTTGTTATAATTACCTACAGTATTCAGTATAGTAACATTGTGTACAAGTTTGTAGCCTCAAACAAATAGGCTGTACCATATGCCTGGTTGTGTGGTAAGCTATGGGTGGAGAACCTGTGGCCTTCTGATTTTAAGATTGTTCTTTTTTATGCACCAAAGGAGGCAAGAAAAACTTCATCTTTCTCCACTGCACCTCCTTTAATAAAAGAATTTCTTCTGTATACGTAAGTGTGTGCATCTGTAAAATTTGGATTCAGTCAAAAGGCCATAATTAAGGACCTAGAAGGCCATGTGTGGCCTTACGGCTGTAGATTCCCCACCTGATACTCAAACCCTGATGAGACATTCTTAGAAAGTATCCCCATGGCATTAAGCAACACATGACTTTATATATCTATGTGTGTGTTTGTGTGTATATATGTATATAAATAAAATCACATACAGGGTGGCACCTGTGGCTCAGTGGGTAGGGTATCGGCCCCATATACCGAGGGTGGTGGGCCCCGGCCAAACTGCAACAAAAAAATAGCCTGGCGTTGTGGCGGGTGCCTTAGTCACAGCTACTCGGGAGGCTGGGGTAAAGAATTGCTTAAGCCCAGGAGTTGGAGGTTTCTGTGAGCTGTGATGCCATGGCACTCTACTGAGGATAATAAAAAATAAATAAATAAAATCATATATATAAAATTAGTTTTGGGGGGTGTACAAGTAACAAAGACTCCATTTTCTTCCAATAGTAAGAATATTTTTGGTCAAAGTACTTGTAGTGTAGGAATAAGGGGCTGAGAATTTTTGATCCCCAGCTGTTGATACCTAGGAAAACCCTAATTAATGGCAAGGAACCAAGAAAAGCAGAAAACCCAGCAGAGGCAGGTTTCTTGGTACTGCAACACAATATAAACTTCGGAAATGCCTCAGAAAGTTTGTGGATCTTTACCATTAGCCACTTATTGACACTAGACAATAGCTGTATCTACAGTTAAAAATACATTTTGTGTTGTAATCCCGTACTCATGTAATGTGCATATGTGTAAAACAGTGAAAGTAAATATTTCATTTAACAGTTCCTAATCCTTATGTCCTCTGTTATCTTCTCCTGTACTTGCTCCCTCCCTGTCCCATCTCTGTCCTTTTATTTCTGATCTTACTTCTTCTGCTTCTCTCTCCATTCCTTCTTGCCTCATGGTATCTGCCTTTTTTATCTGCATAACTTACAATTTTTTAAGTTTTTTAATGGTATTTTCTACATGTCTTACCACTTAGTAATTTCCAAACACTCTGTTTTTATATATATACTTTTTCCTACTTCATAATATGTTATCTTATAACCTTTTCTTCTGTGTGGCCTTTTTCTGGTTATTTTCTCCATTTCTTTATTACTATTTAGCAGTTTCCAACTATTTTGCTTTTTTTAAAAAATTTTTTTCCCTACTTCATAATATGTTGTAACTTTTTCTTGTTGATGGCCTGACTTGTCATCAAAACCTTTTAGCTTCCACTGCTGAGTGCCCAATGTCTTTGGTATGTATTTGTTAATTGAAAGAGAGATTTTAATTGATTTAGCTCACCTTTTCAGCCTTAAGTATAGCAAAAGTTCCAGTCTAGACATGAATTTGCTTCTTTGGGGTCAGAAGCCAATTCCTGTTCTAATTGGAGGCCTAATTAGGAGATAGAAGGGTTGGGAGAGGGCATGGGAATTGGGGTATACGTAAGTGTGTGCATCTGTGAGAGAGAAAAAGAGAACACATTAGTGTTTGGTTTGCTAAGTCGCTATCCTTTATACATAGCCTTGGGTGTACTTTATTTCTCAAATGCAGAGTCTCTGCACTCAATCTGTGTACTCTTATTAGTGAAATACCAGTAACATACTAGGAAAATATAGATAGTGATTACCAAATGATACAATTTTACAGGGGTTCAGAGGAGCATGTATGAGGGGGTAATAATTAAAAAAAAAAAGAAAAAATTTCCCCTTTGTTATAGTCTAATCTTTAGCACTCTCTACTTGTAATATGAGAAAATTGGCACAGAAAATTGAGATAACATAGATGCCATACTTTTGCATGTGTACTTGTATGTTTGTGTGCTGTTCCTCCCTGGGACAGTCTCTACTCCTTATATCCCTACACACACACACACACACACACACACATACACACACATACACACATACACATATGTGGCCTTGCTTTTGATGTAGAAGTTGCTAGCTTTTTAGTGAGAGTGAAGAGCTGGCTTGATCAAAGTATTAAAGAACAAAGGAGAGAGAGGAGGGAATAGTATAAGGGTAGAGGGAGAGAGTTGGATGTTGCTTATAAACCATAATTAGTCTAATATTATGATTAGAAGAAAGTACACAAGTATCTGCCATATAAATAATGTAAAAATATTAATTTGGAGACATTAATTGCTATAAATTAAATTAATATTTTAAGAATACACTAAAAATTAGAACATGAGAAGAACATTAACTTTCTCCTATGATTAGCTATTAATTCAGTTTACCTATCTTCAGTTAATTCTGTATTATAGTTTTAATAGAAATAATGTACATCCTTATAGGTGTAGTTATATGAGAGTTTTGACAACCAGTATAAGTTCAAGTTAAATATAACTTAGTAGCAAAGTTAAGTTTTTGTGATTGATTATATAAGGGCATGCCTCCTTTTATCCAGGAGGTTGATGTCTCTAGAAACTGTGCTTGAAGAAAGCTGTAGGAGAATATAATATTTATAGAAATCCTTTTGTAATGCTTTTTGTAAGATGAAAAAAAATTTGTAATGAAGATAAAGCCCTTATTTGATTGTTAGTCTAAATTAAATAAATTGAATTGCTTAATATAAGATACTATTTAAAGTGACGATGGTGTTAATGTATGTATTATCAGTGATTCCTATTTGAATTTTGTAGGAATCCATGGGAAAGAGCTATGATGGGAGAGCTTATGTCATCACTGGCATGTGGAACCCCAATGCATCAATATTTCTGGCACTTAATGAGGAAACACCAAAAGGTGACTTTTCTTAAAAAATCCCTTAGTATTTGCTTTAAATTTTATATTATGAACAATGTTGTTTTGTCACATTTAAAAAAAGTTTGGTAGTCATTTAAAATAAAGATATTCTTTTCATTTAGAATTTGAGGTGCTTTTTTGTACTTCATGCTTCTATGGGGAAAAAACCCCACTATGTAAAAGAACACCCCCCCAAATATGTGAATCAGTTTAATTAGATTATGTGGAAAGCATTTGGGCTTTGTGTTTCATATATCACAATAGAATTATTTTAGTTAGGGGGGAATCATGGAGAAATACGATGAAAAGAAATTCTGGAGTTTTTACACACCTGTGATTATTATTTTAACTATTTTTAACATTATAGATTACTTATATTTATATGTTTTTTTCACTTATATTTTTTATTTAATAATTATTAGTTCCAGTCTTTTGATGTTTGGGATCATAGTAATATATATTAAAGGTTTCATTTGTGGCAAATATTTTTCTTGTTTTTTTTACCTTTTTATTTATTTAATTATTTATTTGTAGTTTTGGCCAGGGCTGGGCTTGAAGTCTCCACCCCTGGTATATGGGACTGGGCTGGTGCCCTACTCCTTGAGCCACAGGTGCTGCCCCGGCCTTTTCATTTTTTTAAACATAAATTCTGTATTGGGCAGAATTTATAAATATCGAATAGTCATATTTGTCATTTTTTCATTTTTTTATTCCTCTTTTATACAGACATCTTTTTTTTATTTATTAAATCATAGCTGTGTACATTAATGCGATCATGGGGCACCATACACTGGTTTTATAGACTGTTTGACACATTTTCATCACGCTGGTTAACGTAGCCTTCCTGGCCTTTTCTTACTTATTGTGTTAAGACATTTACATTCTACATTTACTAAGTTTCACATATACCCTTGTAAGATGCACCGCAGGTGTAATCCCACCAATCACCCTCCCTCCGCCCACCTCCCCCTTCCCTTCCCTCCCTTTCCCCCTTCCTCCTATTCTTAGGTTATAACTGGGTTATAGCTTTCATGTGAAAGCCATAACAGACATCTCTTAATTGCCTGTGGTTTTCTTGCCCCTCCATCATTTTATTTTAAACTAAATATAAAGTTTTACCCAATGAGTTATATTCTTAGCTTATTTTCAGTCAAATAATAATTTATATTTAGAATATAATGGATTACTTTGTTTTATCTTGAGACCTAATATTATTTAGTTTACACCCACAGTAGACTTTTGGTTAAATATAGGAGCATTTGTGAATATTGATATGCTAATATGTTAATGAAGAACATCAAAATGATAATTATTCTCTAATTTCTAATTAGAGTTTTGTATATTTTGTATATTGCATGCATTTGATCTCACATTCAATTGGCTAAAAGTTAATGCTAAAAAGAGAGAAAAAAAGACTATAAAATTTATTTTTCATATATTTAATATTAATAAGTAATTTTTATACTCACAATTTGTTATTTCTGGAGACATGCTTGTAAATACCAGCCTGTAACCTTCTTTCTTATAGTGGTTCAGAAAGAAAACACACAAATGAGAAAAATAAGCCCATTGATAAGTTTGAAGACTCAAATATAGGAGTTTCAAGTTATAAAATATCAAGTTATAAAAGTACTTTCTGTTTTAATGTAACAAATTTCATTTTGTATTTTCATATACTTTTTGTCTTCCAGTAAGAGAAAATTCTTTTTTTTTTTTTTGAGACAAAGTCTCACCACAGAGTGCTGTAGTGTCGCAGCTCACAGCAACCTCCAACTCTTGGGCTTAAGTGATTCTCTTGCCTCAGCTTCCCAAGTAGCTGGGACTACAGGCACCTGCCACAGTGCATGGCCATTTTTTGATTGCAGTTGTCATTGTTTTTTGGCAGGCCTGGCTAGGTTTGAACCTGCCAGCTCTAGTGTATGTGGCTGGTGCCCTAGTCACTGAGCTGTAGGTACCAAACCAAGAGAAAATTCATTTGTAATTTATTTGTTCGATTAAAATAAACTTTGTATAATTTCATAATATAGTAATATCCAAAATATAATGTGCTTTAAATATTTTTATTTATTTAGATAAAATATCATTCTTTTGCCCCAGGCTCGAGTACCTGAAACTCCTAGGCAATTCTCTTGCCTCAGCCTCCTGAGTAGATGGGACTACTGGAACACTCCACAACTCTTGGCTAATTTTTCTATTTTTTTAGTAGAGAGGGGGTCTCACTCTTGTTCAGGCTGGTCTTAAACTCCTGAGCTCAAGCAATCTACTGGCCTTGGCCTTCCGGAGTGCTAGGATTACAGGTGTGAGCCACGACACACAGCCTATGCTTTAAATTTAAAGTTAATTTATCTGCCACACAAAAATGTTGACCTGATTTTTTTCTTATTCTTTTTTTTTTTTTTTTTTGATATATAATCTTGCTCTTTCACCCTGGGTAGATTGCCTTGGCATTACAGCAGCCTCAAACCCTTGGCTTCAGGTGATCCTCTTGCCTCAGTCTCCTGAGTAGTTGAGACTAAAGGCATGTGCCACCATGTCTGCCTGTTTTTTATTTTATTTTTTTATTTTTAGTAGAGACAGGGTCTCACTCTTACTTAGGTTGTTCTTGAACTCTTGACCTCAAGAATTCTCTGGCCTCAGCCTCCCAGAGTGCTGGTATTATAGGTGTGTGTGGGCCTGTTATAATATTTTTTAAGAACCACAATTGAAGGTTCCTTCTAATCGTGGGCTTGGGTATTTGGACATTCCTTTAACTGAGAACTAAAAGCTATGAACAAAATAGATTTTAAAAATATTTAAAAAGAAATTAAGAGATTTTAAAATAATATGAAATAACTAGGCCACAGATGTAAGAAACCCAATGAAGCAGGGTAAACAAAAAAAAAAAAAAATGAAATCCATGTTTCAGTTAATCATAGTAAAACTGAAGAAAGTCAATATATACTAGCCTAGAAGATTCTAGATTCAATTTAAATGACCTGTGGCCAAGTTAGACATTTTAAATAATAACTAGAATTTTGACCTGAAACATACTGTTGTCTAAAGGTGAACCATGAGGGTACTGACAAATTTCCATGAACTTCCCTTAAAGGATACAACATGGGGATATTTATATCAATAATATTTTACCTGTACAAACTTAACATATGGAAGGCTGTGCTTCTTTTCTGATTTGACAGTTCTTCCCATGCAGTTCACTAAAACAAGCCTAATAATTTCTAGTATCTTTTTTTTTTTAACAAAAGGACAAATATCTGTGTTTTAAAGAGGATCTCTGGAAAATATGATAGTTTTAGAATAAAAGGTATCATTTTAACATTTTGTATTATTTATTTTTATGTTAAGAATCTAATTTGATTTGGGGAATGAAAACAAAATCATCAGGAGATTTGAACACTTGATTAAGATAGGATAATTAGTGCCTGAGAAACATACTTGGAATACTTGGGTACCTATTTAATCATATTAAAATGTTTAAAAAATAAATATAGAAGGTAGTATGATTGTAAAGTAAGTACCTTGATTCTTTCACGAGTGAGGAAACTTTGTTTTCTTAAATAATCAAAGATTAATAAAACAAGAATGAAACCGAGAAAATTTCTACTACAGATAAACGAGTGTACATGACCGTGGCAGTGGATATGGTAGTTACAGAGGTGGTGGAGCCTGTCCGCTTTCTCCTGGAGACAGTAGTTCGTGTGTACCCTGCAAATGAGCGATTTTGGTATTTCAGCAGAAAGACTTTCACAGAGACTTTCTTCATGAGATTGAAACAGGTAGGATCTCTTTGCTCTTTTCATATAGTAACATATTTTTCTTTCTACCTTTCTTTTTTAATTCCAAGATAATTCTTGAAGTAGTAGTACAATTCCTCAGAAAGTAATAATATTCTAAGTAAACCAAGAGAGTATTGAAAAATCCACATGTACGGCTTGGCGTCTATAGCTCAAGTGGCTAAGGCGCTAACCACATACATCAGAGCTGTTGGATTTGAATGAAGTCCGGGCCTGCCAAACAACAATGACAACTACAACCAGAAAATAGCTGGCTCTTTATCAAAAAAAAAAAAAAAAAAAAAAAGAAATGAAAAATCCACATCTAGGTAATGTAAACTAAAATACCCAGCTAGTGTAATAATTTTGTACTTTTTTCCTAGACTGTATAGTGAACATACTTAATAGAAATATTGATCCTGCATATAAAATAGCTTTTGTGCTTTTCATGTATAATTACTTTAAACCAAAAAGACAGAACACAGTAATAATGTCTGCTTATAAAGTTCTAATGAATTTCCAGGAAATACCTAATGTAGATAGTTACTCCTGCCTGTAATACTAGGTAATACACATTACATAGTATGCATACATCTTGTTTGACTCATCAGTAAAGTTATAAAAGTATATTAGCATTAAATGAAAAAATTAAGGTTTTTATGACATCTTTAAACTAGGCAATGTTAGTAAATAAAATATGTAATTTTTATTTTATAGTGAAGGAAGAAGATAACAGTGAAAAATAATTTGAATTTTAATAGTGTCAGTTTTTAAAAATCAGGGCAAAATGCTCCCTTGAATAATAGAAATCCTTTATGTTTGTTTTTGTTAGTACTCCCACTCTCTTCAGTTCTAAAATGCTTGTTTCATACACTGTAATATGTGAACTGTAATGAGGTAAAGACAAGCACAAGCACAGTGAACAAATATAGAAACCACTTATCTATTTTCATATTAAAAAACTTGTCAGGGCTCAGTTAGGCTTCATATACTAGATACTTAGAAATTATTGTGATTTTCATCTTTCATAAAATTATTATAGCTGTGGTTTGACTCAGCTTTTATTGCTGTGTGGACTGTTTTTTGCAACATACTCTAATGAAGATTATATGAGCAATATTCAAAACTTCAGTCTCCCGAGCAGCGTTTAATATTTTGTTATGAGATTATTTTCCCTTTCTCCCTCCCTCTGCATCCTTCTGTACCTTCTTTTGATAGCTTAGTTTTTATGACTGTCAAGGGATTCTTCATTTTGAGCCAAAAGATTCCGAGTTGCATAATAGTGAATAAAGGAGCTGTATAGAGAGTGGGTGGTCATTCTTCCAGTGATAATAAATTATTATGATGTAAATTATACCTCCTGGAAACCTGAGAAAAAGTTAGCTCCCTAAACTCCCCCCCCCATGCCCAGTTCAATAGTTCTCCCTCTATTTTATAAATATAAAATATATAAAATTCTACCTGATATTATACATATAAAATTAGGGTAGTTTTAAAAAAAATTTCAGATTAATATGAAGGTTTAAATGATTAGATTACAGTGTTTACATTTGTTAGGTGAAGTCCAAGATGTAGTTGAGCCCTTCACCTAGGAGGTGTGCCAGGTACCTTTACATTGTGCCTGTTAGGTTAGAGTACACCAACCCCCCTCCCTCCTTCCTTCTCCCCGCTCCTCTCTCCCCACACCTGAATTTAATTGTGTTTTTTTCTTGGGTGGGTATGTAGTTCATCTACTGGTTTCATATTAGTATGGAGTACATTGGATACTTGCTTTTCCATTCTTGTGATATTTCCCTGAAGAGTATGTTCTTCAACTCTATTCAGGTTAATACAAAAGGTGTAACATCTTCATCTTTTTTATGGTCAAATAATATTCCTTGGTATACATATGCCACACTTTATTAATCCATTCACAGTTTGATGGGCACTTGAGTTGATTCCACATCTTGATGATTGTGAATTTGAGCTGTGATAAACATTCTAATGCAAATGTTCATATGGTAAAATGATTTTTTTTCTTCTAGGTAGATACCAAGTAATGAGATGATGGGATCAAATGGAAGGTCTACTTTTAGCTCTTTGAGAATTCTCCATACTTCTTTCCAAAGAGGCTGTATTTGCAGTCCCCTATGCAGTGTAAAAGTTTTCCCTTCTTTCCAGAACCACTCCAGCATCCGTAGCTTCGGGTCTTTGTGATGAGGGCTATTCTCACTGGGGTTAGTTGATATCTCAAGGTGATTTTGATTTGCATTTCTCTGATGATTAGGGATGATAAGGATTTTTTCATGTGTTTGTTAGCCATTCAGCTGTCTTCTTCAGAGATGGTTCTGTTCATGTTTCTTACCCAGTGAAAAACAGGATTATTTGCTATTTTTTTGTTGATTAATTTGAGTTCTGTATAGATCTGGTTATGAGCCCTTAAGGCAGTGGTTCTCAATCTTCACAATGTTGCAACACTTTAATACAGTTCCTCATGTTGTGGGGACCCCCAACCATAAAATTATTTTTGTTGCTACTTCATAACTGTAATTTTTGCTTCTGTTATGAATTGTAATGTAAATATCTGATATTAGGTGACTCCTGTGAAAGAGTCATTCAACCCCCAAAGGGGTCGCGATCCACAGGTTGAGAACCTTTGCGTAAAGGGGTTTGGGCATGAGGATTGAAGAGTCTTGACACAGAATCTGTGCCGGAGAACTCAGGAGTCAGGGAGGAGTCCTCTTGAGCAAACCTCAGGTCTGTGTTTTTTATCATAAAACAGGGAAAAAGTAGATAAAAGTTTCTTATCTGACATTGGCACTGATAGAGAGGACATAGAGAAGATCAGATAGAATGTCTCCACCATTGTTTTTGCAAAACTGCAGACTTTGAGCACTGCAGACTTTGCCTCCTGTGTCAAGAGACCTAGGGAATCTAAAGAATCTTTACCAGAACTATTAGGCCTGGAATTGCCATACCTACATAAACATTCTTTCTTGGAGGCCAGTTTTCTGCCCTCCTATGTACACAACTCACATGCCATTCTCGTGACCAGAAAATTAGCTTATGCTCAAGGTCAGGGCATAGTTTTCCCTACAGGGGAATGAATCTTTGTCAGATTCATAACATGCAAATGTCTTTTACATTCTGAAAGCTGTTTGCTTTAATTATTGTGTCCTTAGCTCTGCAGAAGCTTTTTAGCTTAATTAGGTCCCATTTATTTTTCTTATTGCAATTGCCAATGAAGTCTTTATAAAATCTTTCCCCAGGCCAATAGCATCAAAAAACCTTCTAGGATTTTTATGATTTCATGTGTTAGATTTAAATCTTTTGTCTGTCATGAGTCAATTTTTGTAAGTGATGAGAGGTACGGATCCAGTTTCAGTCTTTTTTTTTTTTTTTTGTTAGAGATAGAGTCTCACTTTATGGTCCTCGGTAGAGTGCTGTGGCATCACAGCTCACAGCAACCTCCAACTCCTGGACTTAGGCGATTCTCTTGCCTGAGCCTCCCGAGTAACTGGGACTACAGGCGCCCACCACAACGCCCAGCTATTTTTTTGTTCCAGATTGCTGGGGCGAGGTTTGAACCTGCCACCCTTGGTATATGGGGCCAGCGTCCTAGTCACTGAGCCACAGGCGCTGCCCCAGTTTCAGTCTTTTATATGTTGTTATGCAGTTATTCTAACACTGTTCATTGAGTAGGTGCTTTTCTCCAGTGTATGCTTCTGTCGGTTCATCAAAGATCAGATGGCGATATGAGGCTGGTTTCATCTCTAGATTTTCTATTTTGTTTCATAGTTCTAGGTTTCTATTTTTGTTTTGATAACCATGGTGTTTTGATCACTGTGGACTTAAGGTATAACCTGAAATCTACTAATGTAATACTTCTGGAATTATTTTTATTACTAAGAATTGTGTTGGCTCTCTGGGTTTTTTTTTCTGGTTCCACCCAAAAAGAACTATTTTTTTGAGTTCTCAAAGTATGCTGTTGGTATTTTAATGGGGATTGCATTAAATCTGTGGCTTGCTTTGGGTAGTATAGACATTTTAACAATGTTGATTTTTTTGGCTTGGCGCCTATAGCACAGTGGTTAGGGCGTCAGCCACATACACCAAGGCTGGTGGGTTTGAACCTGACCCAGGCCAGCTAAATAACAATGACAACTGCAACAAAAAATAGCCCGGCATTGTGATTGGGTGTGTGTAGTCCCAGCTACTTGGGAAGCTGAGGCAAGAGAATCGTTTAAGCTGAAGAGTTTAAGGTTGCTGTGAGCTGTGACGCTATGGTACTCTACTGATGGCGACATAATGAGATTCTGTCTCAAAAAAAAAAAAATGTTGATTTTTCCTAGCCCAAAGCATGGTATATTCTTTCATTTATTAATGCCTTCTGATTTTTCTTTTCTGAAGGTTTTGTAATTCTTTTTTTTTTTTTTTTTTTTAATTAAATCATAGCTGTGTACATTGATATGATCATGGGGCATCATATACTAGCTTCATAAACCATTTGACACATTTTCATCCCAATATTCAACATAGCCTTCCTGGCATTTTCCCAGT
>CAUYPK010017708.1:0-16424 GCA_963574355.1 Loris lydekkerianus | reverse complement strand
AGACCCATGATTGGATCTTCTAGGCACAAGAAAAGGGGGGAATGTAAGGACCAAGTTAACTCCATTTTGTTAAAACTAACTTCATCTTGTCCCTCAGTCTTCATTTTGCAGCTGCATACCAAAGGCATTAGGCAACCTGCTTCCTCCCTCACCCCCCATCCTTGCCCCAGGATTCACACCCTTGCACAACGTCTGCTCCAAGCGATAACAACACTCTTCCAGACAGCCAAGGGACAAGTGCTCAGTTCCCTATCCCCCCATCAACTCGCCCCAGTGGCTCACACCTCACCCCCTCCCTTTTTTTCTTTCTGTACCCTTAATAACCTCCCTCCTTTTCAAGATCAGGGCTTCTCTGCCCTCCTGTTGCGCCAGGACCAGGAAGCCCAGGCTCAAGTTTGTAAATAAACAACCTCTTGCTTTTGCATTGGACTTGGTCTCAGGGTGATTTATGTGGGGGATCCTGCGACTTGGGCACAACAGTAACATGCTCAACTTTCCTGAGATGTGTGCTTGTCCTGTCTGTTCCAGATGGATCTCGGCTAGGTTTTACAAGCATCTGTATATTTTAGCAAGAATGAATACTCACCTTACCTAAGACATTTTGATGAAATATAGAAGGGAAACATTGATAATTCCATCTGTACTCATGTTGGGAGTAAGGCAAGGCAGTGTAAGTAAAAGGATATTTACACATACTCTAGAATAGAACCTCATTTGATAACACAAGGTTTGATTCTATTAATTTTGTACTTATGTTTTATTTTGTTTTGAGACAGAGTCTTACCTTGTCAACCTGGGCAGAGTGCTATGGCGTCACAGTTCACAGTAACCACAAATTCCTAGGTGCAAGCCATTTTCTTGCCTCAGCTTCCCAAGTCGCTGGGACTACAGGCACCCGCCACAATGCCTGGCTATTTTCAGAGAGAATCTTGCTCTTGCTCAAGCTTGTCTCAAACTCGTGAGCACAAGCAATCCACCCATCTCAGCCTCTCCACGTGCTAGGATTGCAGGTGTGAACCACCACACCTGGCCCCTAATTTTGCTTATTTTTGGTGAATTGAATTTTCAGAAAGAACATGGCCAGGCACAGTGGCTTATGCCTGTAATCCCAGCACCCCAGGAGGCTGAGGCAGGAGGATCACTTGAGCTCAGGAGTTCAAGCCGGTCTGAGCAAGAGTGAGACCTGAAGGTGGGCCTTATGGTGGGCACCTGCAGTCCCAGCTACTAGGGAGGGTGAGTTAGGAGGATCACTTGAGCCCAGGAGTTTGAGCTAGGCTGATGCCACAGCACTCTGTAAATGAGACTCTGCCTCAAAACAAACAAACAAACAAAATAATATGAAATAATTATGTATTAAATTCCCTTAAGTTGTCTATGACACACCTACAGTTTTGGATCTATTATCCCTAGCCTTAGTAAACACTCAGTGCAAGTGCAATAAATGGAACTGAAACTGACAGGCTACTACTGTGAACTATGACTTGAAACATTTTATAAACAGAATCCTACAATATGTATTCCTGTTAATGACCTCTTATAATAGTATAAAACCAAGTTCAAAGAGGTCTCCTTCCTTCTTGCCTGGAATGATTGCATTAGAATTATTTGGGGGGGGGGATGAAAATACTAGAGATATAAAGTACAGAATTTTTTTCTGTATTAGTTCATATAGAATTAACAGCCTAGTTCATATTTCCCAATTTTATAATAGCCAAAGATTCTCAATCTCCGCTCCAACTTTAAAACCCAATTGCTGACAACACTTTGCTTTTTCTGATCTTGGCCATATGCTGTAACTGAGGAATGGGATAAAAAAAGATAGATAGCCACTCCTCCCTCCTTATCCCTTCCAATCTCAGCAGTGCTGGTGTTACGTAGGCTCCCAGCTCTGTCTCAATTTTGTTCACTGCTTTAAAAGGGAACTTTTAATCTTGAGGAAATTTTATTCATTTTCCTCATTCCTATTCTTGGATAAATTATGAAAATCATAGTATTCCTCTTACTAATTTATGTGCAATTCCCTTCCAATAATAGATCTACATGTTTCTGAGGCAAACTATGCCTTAGATGTTGAACACTTAAAAGGCATTGTTTCTGACGGGTTCAGTTAATGCTATGCAGTTATTTCAGTGAACACTAGATGTCAGATTTTAGTTCTGTATTAATCTCTCCACAATGGGGGCATTTGAATTGCTTCTAGTTACTTCTTTATAATTTTTGCTACATTCTGGGTGACATCCTTTAGGTTTATTACTATAAGTTTAACTACCATATCATTTCATCAGGATATGAGCATTTAAAATCTCAACATGTAATCAGATATTCTTGTTTCAAACGATTCTGACAACTTACCCCATTTGACCTCGCCTTTGCAGAGTTACCTTAGTTTTACTTTGTAAACATCAAATAAAAACACTTTGCTAATTTAATTAGGCGGAAAGCAATTTGTTTATGAAAATGTATGTGCCTTTGAGTTTTAAGATTATTTTTACTATTTTCAGTACTAATTTGTAATGATACAAATTATTGGTTGGGGACAGTTCCTCACACCTGTCATCTCAGCACTATGGGAGGTCAAAGTAGGGAGATCACTTAAGGCCAGGAGTTAAAGACCAGGTTGGTCAACGTAGTGAGACCCCAGTCTTTACTGGAAAAAAAAAAGTCAGCTAGGCACAGCGGCCCACACCTATACTGGACAGGCTCAGGCAGGAGGATTGCTTGAGCCCTGGAGTTTGAAGTTACAGCATTCTAGCCCAGGAAACAGAGTAAGATCCTATTCAAATAAATAAATAGCAACTGGAAAACCCAAATGTGTATTGTATATAAAATCTTTTTGTATTCTTTTTGCTGGCTTTTTGCTGTATTTTCTTAACCAACAAATAGGGCAAACTATTTACCTATTGAAAATATAAGCCCCATTGTTATTGCTACAAAATTGTTAGACTTTTACATGTAGTAGAATATTTATTAGATATGATTTAACAACTATTAAATATTTTAAATATTTGAAGTTTCTATTCTTTCAATTTTTTACTTTTATTCTTTATTGCTTTCATTTTTAACTTTTAAAAAATTAAAAGTATTATGAAATACATTCTTATTTTAAAATTTGTTAACTATCATACAACTATATACATATAAGGATACATGGCAAACATCGCATCTCTAATCTCTCTCTTTTTCTTTCTTTCTTTTTTTTTTTTTCTTTTTTCCTTCAAGATCCAGCTACATTGTGTTGCCCTGGCTAGAGTGCTATGTCAGCCTAGCTCACAGCAACCTCAAACTCCTGGGTTCAAGCAATCCTACTGCCTGAGCTTCCTAAGTAACTGAGACTATAGGTGGCCCCCATTGTGCCCCACTAATTTTTACTAGTTTTAATAAAGATGGGGTCTCACTATTGCTCAGGCTGATCTCAAACTCCTGAGCTCAAATGATCTTCCCAGCTCAACCTCCCAGAGCACTAGGATTACAGCCGTGAGCCACTTTCCTTGGCTAAGTCTAATTTCCTATCTCTCTGCCTGCTACTTTCTCAGAATAAAAATTGTTAATAGTTTGTGTATATATCTAGAATTCTTTCTCTCTATATATGTGTGTGCATGTGTATGTACATACATGCATATTATATGACAAAACACATGAATATACTTTATAAAATGGGATCATGCTATATGTGTGTGTGTGTGTGTGTGTGTGTGTGTGTGTGTACATATATGGCTTTGCAACCTACTTTTTGACTTACCAATATTACTTGAGTATCTTTTCATATTGGACCATACCAATTTTCCTTTCAATTTAAATCATCATAGTAAAAGTATATTCTATTCAAGATTAAAAGAGTGATTTAAATTTTGTTCTAAAAATCTAATTTTTTTTTTTTTGCTTTTAACTATTATATGTAAATGTAGTGGTAATTAGTGGTTTGAACTTTTGGATTCAATTAAATACAAATGAGGATAGGTGCAGAAGCTCACACCTGTAATCCTAGCACTCTGGGAGGCTGAGGCAGGTGGATTGCCTGAGCTCAGGAGTTCCAGACCAGCCTGAGCTTTAGTGAAATCCTGACTCTAAAAAGTCAACTGGGCATTATGTGTGTGTGTTTGTGTGGGGGGGATTACCTGTAGTCCCACCTACTTGGGAGTGAATAGAACCATGAATAGAACCTTCTTTAAAGAAGACAAATGAATGGCTAACAAACATATGAAAAAATGTTAATCATCCCTATATATTAGAGAAATGCAAATCAAAACCACCCTGAGATACCATCTAACCCCAGTGAGAATGGTTCACATCACAAAATCTCAAAACTGCAGATGCTGGCATGGATGTGGAGAGAAGGGAACACTTTTACACTGCTGGTGGGACTGCAAACTAGTACAACCTTTCTGGAAGGAAGTATGGAGCAACCTCAAAACACTCAAGCTAGACCTCCCATTTGATCCTGCAATTCCATTACTGGGCATCTACCCAGAAGGAAAAAAATCCTTTTATCATAAGGACACTTGTACTAGACTGTTTATTGCAGCTCAATTTACAATCGCCAAAATGTGGAAACAGCCTAAATGCCCACCACCCCAGGAATGGATTAACAAGCTGTGGTATATGTATACCATGGAATACTATTCAGCTATTAAAAAAAAAAAAAAAAAAAAATGGAAACTTTACATCCTTCGTATTAACCTTGATGGAAGTGGAAGACATTATTCTTAGTAAAGCATCACAAGAATGGAGAAGCATGAATCCTATGTACTCAATTTTGATATGAGGACAATTAATGACAATTAAGGTTATGAGGGAGGGGAATGTAGAAAGAGGGAAGGAGGGAGAGGGGGTGGGGCCTTGGTGTGTGCCACACTTTCTGGGGGCAGGACATGATTGCAAGAGGGACTGTACCTAACAATTGCAATCAGTGTAACCTGGCTTATTGTACTCTCAATGAATCCCCAACAATTAAAAAAAAAAAAAAAAAAAAAAAAAGAAGTGTAGCAAGGGCAAGCCCCAGGCTGGAGCAAGGCTTGGAAATAGCCATTGTTCATATTACCAGGGAATAAAAAATGATGCATTTTAGGAAATAAAAAAATAAAATAAAATAAAAATATTGTTTGGGAAGATTTAAAAAAAAAAAAGAATGTATTAGTTCGCATTCCCACCAGCAGTGCAGAAGTATTCCCTTTTCTCCCCATCCATGCCAAATTCAGCTACTTTTTTATTGTTGTTGCAGTTGCCATTGTTGTTTAGTTGGCCTGGGCTGGGCTCAAACCTGTCAGCCTTGGTGCGTGTGGCTGGCACCATAACCGTTGTGCTACAGGTACTGAGCCTGGTGTTTGTTTTTTCATTCTTGAGATACTTGACGTAGGATAATGGTCTCTAGTTCTACCCAAATTATTGCAAAGGGATATATTCATCTATTTTATGGCTAACTAGTATTCCATGGTTCACATTCACTATGCTTTATGTATCCACTAATGACCTAATGAGTACTTGGGTAAATTTTTGCAATTGTGCTGCAATCAATAAACATTTAAGTAGAAGTGGTAGAAATGTCTTTTTTGATAAAATGACTTCTTTTCTTTCAGAAAAATACCCAGTAGTGGGATTGGTGGATTGAAGGCTAGATCTACTTTCTTTTTCTTTTCTTTTCTTTTCTTTTCTTTCTTTCTTTCTTTTTTTTTTTTTTTTTTTTTTTTTGAGACAGAATCTCAAGATGTCACCCTGGATAGAATATTGTGGCATCATAGTTCATAGAAACCTCCGATTCTTGGGCTCAAGCAATCTTCTTGCCTCAGTTTTTCCATTTTTATTAAAGACAAGGTCTTGTTTTTGCTCAGGCTGGTCTTAAACTCATGAGCTTAAGCGATCTGCCTGCCTCAGTTTCTCAAAGTGCTAGGAATAGGTGGGAGCCACTGTGTCCAGTCTACTTTCAGTTCTTTGAAAAATCCTCATACTGTTTTCCATAGAGTTTGTATGAATTTGCGTCCCACCAATGGTGTATAAGCCTTCTTTTCTCTCTGCATCCATGCCTGCAACTATTGTTTTTGGGCATTTCGATAAAAATCATTCTAACTGGAGTAAGGAATAATTCATGGTAGTTTTAATTTGCATTTCCCATATGATTAGTGATGTTGAACATTTTTTCATGTTTACTGGCCATTTGTTAATCTTCTTTTAAAAAGATTCTGTTCAGGTCTTTTGCCCACGTTTTAATAAGGTATTTTGTCTTTTTCTTGCCAAATTGCTTGGATTCTTGGTAGATTCTGGTTATTAGCTTTTTACCAGATGTATAGTTTATCTGTAGGTTGCCTCTTCTTTCTCTTGATTATTTTCTTAGCTGTACAGAAGCATTTTAATTTAATCAAATACCGTTTATTTGTTTTTATTGTTGCCGTGATTACCACTGGGGTCTTCATAAATTTTTTGCCTAGGCTAATATGGTAAAGTTTCCCCTACATTTTTTTCTAGAATTCTTATGGTTTTGAACCTTACATTTAAATGTTTATCCTTTCTTTTCTTTTTTTTTTTTTTTTTTTGAGACAGAGTCTCCCTGTTACCCTTGGTAGAGTGTCATGATGTCACTGCTCACTACAACCTCAAACTCTTGACTTAAGCAATTCTCTTGCCTCAGCCTCTCAAGTAGCTGAGACTACAGGCTCCTGCCATAATGCCTGGCAATTTTTTTGTGTTGTTGTAGTTGTCATTGTTGTTTTAGCAGGCTCAGCCTAGATTCAAACCCGCCAGCCCTGGTGAATGTGGCTGGAGCCCTAAACTACTGTGCTACAGGAGTCAAGCCTATTTATCCATCTTTAATTAATTTTTTGAGTGCTGAGAAATAGGAGTCCTGTTCATTCTTCTGCCCTGTGACAAGAAACCAAAGCATAGTTGGGACAAACATAGAGAACTACATTTGATTGGGTAACACCCCTCCAGGCAGTCGTGTGACATTGTCACCTCTCTGGATGTAGCAGGCATAGCTTCAAGCCAAAAATAATTGTTTTTGAGGTTTATGATCTTATGAAGTTTGCCTTGCTGGAACCAGACAAAGATGCCCACTATTGTCACTTTTATTCAACATTGTGCTAGAAGTCCTAGTCAAAGCAACTAGATAGCAGATGAACATCAAGGGTATCCAAACGGGGGCTAGAAAAGGTTGAACTATTGCTCCTTGATGAAGATATGATTTTATACCTAGAAATCCCCAAGGACTCAACCAAGAAACTACTGAAATTGATAAATAAATATAGCAACACCACAAAATACAAAATCAGTGTTCACAAATCAATGGCTTGTATACATGCCAATAATAGTCAAGCTGAGGTTCAAATCAAAGACACAATACCCTTCTTAGTAGCATAAAAAAAATGAAATATCTTGGAATATTTGTAACAAAGAAGGTTAAGGATCTCTATAGGGAGAACTACAAAACACTAAGCACAGAAATTTCAAAGAACATAAAGAGATGGAAAGACATCTCATGCTCATGGATAGGTAGAATCAACATTTTCAAAATGTTTACACTTCCTGAGGCAATTTACAGATTCAATGAAATTCCCATTAAAATACTAGTATCATATTTTGCAGGTCTTAAAAAAAATACTTCTGTGGTTTTATGGAATCATAAAATATCCCAAATATCCAATGCATTTTTATGAAATAAGAACAAATCTGGAGATATTACTTTATCAGACTTCAGGCTATACTCCAAGGCTACAGTGATTGAAACAGCCTGGTATTGGCATAAAAATAGAAACATAGACCTATATATCAGAATAGAGAATCTAGAGATGAAACCACCCTCATACTGCCATCTGACCTTTCACAAATCAGAACAGCATACACTGGGGGAAAGAATCCCTATTTAATAAATGGTGCTGGGGTAATTGTTTAGCTACATGGAAAAGAATGTAATAGGAACCATGCCTCTCCCACAAAAACTAATTCATGATGGATTGATAATTTGAGGCACAAAACTATAAAAATTCTAAATGAAAGTTTCGGAAAAAACATTATAGATATTATCCTAGGGAAAGAACTTATGATGACCCCATTGCAACAACAAAAATAAATCAATGGGACCTGATGAAGTAAAAATTTTTTGCATAGCTAAGGACACAATCAGCAAAACAGACAACCCATATCAATAAAGGACTGATTAACAGAAACTTATGCAAATCAACAAGACAATATGAAACAACCCATTAGAAACTGGGCAAGAGAAATGAACAGAAACTTCTTTTCTGAGGATAGACTAATGGCCAATAAAGGTATCAAAAAATGCTCATCATCTCTAATTATCAAGGAAATGAAGTAAAAAAACCACACTGAGATATAACCTAACCCCGGAGAGAATGGCTTACATCATAAAATCCCAAGGCAATGGATGCTGGCATGTATGTGTAGAAAAAAAGCACATATATATACTGTTGGCGGGATTACAACCTCTATGGAAGTAGTATGGAGCGTCTTCAAAAATTTTAAAATAGATCTACCTTTTGATTCTGAAATTATTCTACTGAATATTTAACCAAAGGAAAAGAAAAGTCATTTTATAAGAAAGACTCTTGCCCCTGAATGTTCATAACTGCACAATTCACAATTATAAAGATGTGGAAACAATTCAAGTGCCCATCAATACATGAATGAATTAATAAATTATGATATGGAAGACCTATACCATGGTATACTATTCAGCTATAAATAAAGATGGAGATCTAGTATTTTTTGTAGCAATCTAAATAGCATTGGAGACCATTCTCCTCAGGGCAATATTGAAAGAATGGAAAAACAAACACCACTCAATATTGGTATTGTACTCAATACTAAACTGGAACTAGTTAATCAACACCTATATACTCATCTGAAAGTGAATCTCAAAAAAAATCCAAGTTGGAGGCCAGGGTAGAAGGTGCTGGGTAAATTCCCACCCAACCAATACATTGCATGTATACGTTGCACACTTTCTAGGGGGCAGGACACATCTATAACTCTGACTCTTAAAAATACAAAGGCGAATTATGTAATTAAAATATACATATGCTCTATAATTTTATAAAATAAAATAATAATAATTAAAATGGGTAAAAAATGTGAATGGACTTTTTTTTAAGGGCATATAAAAAAGTGTCCAATATCACTAATCATCAGGGAACTGCTTAACAAAACCACAATGAGATATCACTTTATACCAGTTAAGTGTATGGAGTGTATCCATCCTTTGTCAGACAAAGGATAACAAAGATTGGTGAAGGGGTGAAGAAAAGGGAATCCTTGTACACTGTTGGTGGGAATGTAAACTGGTATAGCCATTATGGAAAACAGTATGAAATTTCCTCAAAAAAAATTAGAAATGGAGCTATCTTATGAACCAGAAATCCCACTACCAGGTGTGTGTCTTGAAGAAATGGAATAAATATGTCAAAAAGAAATCTGTACTCCCATATTCTGCAGCATAATTCATAGTAGATAAGCTGTGGAATCAGCCATAAAGAAGAGGTGGTTCACATATACAAAATGGAATGTTATTATTCAACTAAAAGGGGAGGGGGATTCTACTATTTGTGATAGCGTAGATCAATCTGCAGAGCATAATACTAAAGGAAGTAAGCCTGGTATACATAAGCAAATACTGAATAATCTCACTTATATATGGAATCTAAGAAAGTCAACCTCATGGAAGCAGAGAGTAGAATGGCAGTTCCAAGGTACTGAAAGCTGGAGAAAATGGAAACATGTTGGTCAAAGAGCATAAACTCTTAATTGTAAGATGAGTAAGTTCTGGAACACCAACGGATGGCATGGTGACTACAATTAATCATACAGTGTTATGTTATGTTAGGAACCTAAGTGTTCTCACATACACACAGCTTAACTATGTGAAGTTATGCATGTGTTATTAAGCTTGATTATGACAATTATTTCTTATGAATACATATATCAGTTTTCATTTATCAATTATATCTCCATGTGCTGAAAAATATATATAAAAATAAAGTTAGTTTGATGGTTCAACCAATCACATTAGCTCCATATTGAAGACATATCCAAAAATCCAACCACTTCTCACAACCTCCACCACTGCCACCTTGACACAAGCCTGCGTCATTCAGCAACTTGTTGATACACATAGCCACCTACCTGGACAACTTTCTTCTGCCCTTGTCCCCCTTCTGTCCACTTTCAACTCAATGGCTAATATCATTCTTTTAGACTACATTAAATCATGTCATTCTTCTGTTCAAATCTCACTGACTTCTCACCTCACTTAAAATCAAAGTTGAAGAATTTTTGGAGTTTATAAGACCTTCCATGATCTTGTTATTTCTCTTTTAACTTTCTTAAAATATACTGCTTCTATTTTAGCTGTGGTAACCCCCTTTCTATTCTTCTAACTTAATAAACACACACCTGTGTCAGACATATCACATTTATAATACCCTCTGCCTAGAACACACTTCTCACTGACACCTGTGTGGCTCATACCCTTATTTCTAAAATCTATATTCATACCTTATTTTTTTGTTAAGGCTTCTTTGATTTCATTATTTAAACTAATCTCCTTTCACTGATATTCCTTATTCACTTCTCTATTTTATATGTACTGCAGAGTACACATCACCATCTATCACATTATGTATTTTGTATTTATTTTTCCTTTGCCTTTCTCAAACTAAAACTTAAACCATGAGAGAGAAATGATTTTTGTCACACTTTAAAAAAATCCATTGCTTGAACCTTCATCAATGCCTATTTATCAATACCCATTATGAAGAATGAACTCAATATTTGTTGAAGTAATACTCTTAATTATTATTCCCTATGTTCAGATAATTTCTCCTCCTAGAAATTAAAAAAGTGTAAGCCTCCATTGTTTATTTCAGTGGCTTGAACATAATATACAATTAATAGATGTTTGTTGAATGAATAACACCATGCCTAAGTAGAGGGAGTGTAATCTTTTTATCCTAATGATTACAGATGGGAAGTAGGAGTTTGCAACGTGAGGTTCTATTCCTGGTTTTTCCCTTGTTTGCATTCAATATACATGAATATTCAGTAGCTGTTTATTTTGGGACCTAAATATCAAACACTCATTTAGTAAACATGTTGGTATGGAAAGCACTGGACAAGCCACTACAGATTAAAATGAAGACTATTTTTTTTTCCAGGCTCCCAAAATATGCCTGCAAAATAAAATCTGTCCCTGCGTTCCATGGTGTACTGCTAAACATGCATTTGCATATGCAGATGCCAAATTCTTCCAACAGATCACTTAATTGCACACACAAAGCAGTCACTGAGGACATATTTACTTCTCTTGCAAAGGCCAGTACAGTTGTGTGGGCTACAAATGAATGCAGGCTGTTGGATTTGCAGGAATAGTTTCAGAGACTTGAAATGATTGGCTAAAACAGATTAGAGAACTGTTCCTGTCAATTCTAAAGGATTCTGCTTTCTCAAACAGGAAATATTGCCAGTTATCTGTGAAAATATGCTGCTGGTTGCAGAAAACTGCCTGTGTGCCTCAACCCTAGTGCATTTGGAATGGCAACACTTGCTCTCCTCTCTCTAATTATACCTGTAAGAGTATTGAAAGCCAGGGAAGAAGAAAATTGCTCTTGTTCCCAGGCTTCAGAGTCCTTCTCGGCCACGGTTCTACCTAGCTTCACTCTCTCCAGGTAGTCAGAGTCTCTTAAATACAGCCACTGTCCCCATAAACAGGACTTGCATCTAGACTGGTCAACACAGAGCATAACAGAATGCACATGCCTCATGTTGTAAAGGCTATTTAAAATATTTGCAAAATGTTAGAGTGGGCATCTGATCTCACCTTATCACTATACAGATGGGATAATGAAGGCCCAGAAAGAAAAGTGTTTTGTCCCAAGTCACAGAACTAGCTACTAGCAGAATGGAATTAAACCCAGGACACCTGACTTGTAATACCATTCTCTTTCTACCATATTACTCTCAGTTATAGACCTACCTGTCAGCCATATTGGCTCACAAATATTCATGTTTTTAAAAAATTACCAGAGGAAAAAGCTAAAATAAAGCTCTTTGAGATCTGCTACCTCCCTGCCCCTGAAACTGTAATTTGAAAAGTCAGTGAAAGAGCCTAGGAATTTTGCTTTAGCATGTGCCTCGTGGCATCAGACCATAACCTGGGAAGTTGTGGTACTTGACAGGGTTCTCCTAAGTGGAATGTTTGGTATATAAATTAGTATCATCACTGTCAAGCCAAAGGGCCTGAGTTTACAATCTTGACTTTGCCACTTACTAACCGTCTGCATTTGAATGACTCCATTATTCAGCCTGAATCTGTTATCTTTACCTGTAAAGTGGGAACTCACTGGGCTGTCATAAGAATTATGTATATAAATTGTATATATGTGTGTATTCAATATACAGGATGGTCATAAAATTCATGGGCAATTAATTAGTTGTACCTATTTAAATAGTTGTAACCATTTAAGTTGTACACAAACTTTGTGGTCATCCTATATTATATATAAAAATATAAAAAATATACATTTTTCCATTGGCTGTACCTCAGTCTACTTATTGCTTCTCCTCCAGCCCCACTAAATCTATAACAGAAAGTGCCTGTCTGGGAGTACACATACGATGTGAATGAGATTTTCTTCTATTCTTTAAAATACTATTTTCTTTCTCCTCCCAATGAGTCTTAAAAATGGCCAATTACATTCAACAAACCTGAGGAGAATTCACATTTCTGAATGAGAGTAGATATGTTTAAGCAATTGAAACATTTCTGCACCTTTATTCCCACCTGAGCTAGAGGTCTTTCGGTCCAGTGAGCTTGTCAAGTACAGTAAAAAAATACTCAGCTGAGGTTGTCATTTATATGTATAAGCTTACTGGATACTGAAAAAAATTCTACCAGGGATAAAATAAATAAGGGTTTCAAATCATCCCAAATGGTGACTCAAGTGCCACTTTATCATCAATTGTCTAAAGTAAACTGATTGGAATAATTCTGAGGATAGATGGTAGAAATAAACTCAAGTGTGAAGTGACAGCTATGCTGAGAAAAATGGAGATGGGTGTCAGAGAATTCTGAGTGACTTTGGGGCCACCTGAGTCCTTTGGATGGCACAGAGCACCTAGAAATTACTCTGTGATTGACTTTAGGTTGCTGTTATTAGAAAGCATTGAGAATGGTGGTAATCAGTTGGCTTAGCTATAGCGCTGCATTTTTGTTTTATTGAAAATGTCCTTAAACATTACATTCTAGTTGGCAGTGGCAGCAGCAGTAATGCCAGTGTCATAGTGCTGTGGCAGAGGCTGTATTTTTTGTCTTCTAAGAATTTAGATGAATAGCACAGCACACCGGATGACACAGGAATTTAGAGTTGAAGAACGTTATGATGTGGATCCACTTTGGAACCTCCTAACTGTGTGAACTTGGGCAAGTTGTTTAAAGTCTTTAAATTTCAATTTTTCATCTGTATTTCAGATACATGATCAGCAAATGCTTCCTCCTTTGTCATTTCCACCATTATCATCATTGTCAACATAGTAGCTGTAGTAGAAATATCAACAAGTTTTAGAAGGAGTAAGGTAACTTTGTTTTAAATGATGTAACCTATTTTGATGTAAATAGAATTTACATCAAATAAATAGAGTAAGGTAACTTTGTTTTAAATGATGTAACCTATTTTGATGTAAATAGAATTACATCATTTGATTAAATGATGTAATTCTATTTTAACCTGCTATCTCAAACTAATTAATATTGGGTTATTTGAATGACATCTAACTCAAAGATCAATTTTCCTGATAGAAATTAATGATAAAAAAGTATAAAATAAGGAAGAAGTTCAGAGCAGTGCATGCTATTTTAAACAGATGAAGACCAAACAGAATTAAAATGTCAGAGCCTCTGTAGTAGATGAAAGTATCTCAGTTCTTTACTTTTTGCTATACATTATGGCAAGAGGAGGTGGAATTGCCCTCTTAATCTTCTTAAAAATAAATATTAATAATAATTTCTAAACATTATGAAAAATGTTCAATATTCCAGACTTTGAGAAGAATTTCTAGGTCATTTGATTATGTTCAATTTCTTACTATATGAGTGAAATAAAAACAAAGTCCAAGGTACCCAGGGGCAGACTGAGCCTTGGTGAGTTTATATCCAATGAACTCCACTACTTCGTCCTCAGATGTTCTATTGTTCCATTTCTCATCTTTTGTAGACTCATCAACTGCTCTCTGGAAAGAGCTGATGAGTTTATTTAAACTTAGGTATTAGCAGTTGATACAGCTTCATAAATCCTCTTTAGAAAAAAAAAATTGCAGAACTGCATAGAAATAAATTTCTGCTTTTAGGATGTCAAATATTAGTAAGTAGAGGATGAGCAAAGTTATAGGTATCTTTTTGGATAAAGGACTTAAATTTTTAAATTATTTGTGTCCTATATTTGTGCAAAAGCCATGTACATTTAACTGAGGAAAATTTGAATGTCAACTGCATACTTAACATTGAGACTTAATGGGTGGCACGTGTGGCTCAACAGAGTAGGGCTCCGGCCCCATATGCTGGAGGTGGTGGGTTTAAACCCATCCCCAGCCAAAAACTGCAATAAAATAAAAATAAAAATTCTACACATACAAAATCAAAACACACCAAGATATCACCTTATACCTGTTAGGACAGCTATTATTAAAAAGACAAGAGATAAGTTTTGCTGAGGATGTGTGGAAAAGGAAATCCTTATATGCTGTTGGTAGAAATGTAAATTACCATAGTCATCATGAAAAACATTATGGAGGTTCTTCAAAAAATAAAAAATATAACTATCATATGACTCAGCACTCCCACCTAAGGGTATGTACCCAAAGGAAATAAAACAAGCATGTCAGAAAAATGTTTTTGCTGTCATAGCCATTTCAGCGTTATCCGCAATAGCTAAAATATGGCTACTGACAGGTAAATGGAAGAAGAAAATGTGGTATATACATAAAATGGAATACTATTCAGCATTAAAAAGAAGGAAATTCTGTCATTTGCAAAACGAATGAACCTGGAGGACATTATACTAGTGAAAAAAATTCAGATATGGCAAAAAAGCATATCACATGATCTCATTTATGTGTGGAATCTAAAAAAATGTGAACTCACTGAAGCAGAGAGTAGAATGACGGTTACCAGGGGTTGAGAGGAGAGGATGGAGAAAGGATGGTCAAAGAATACAATGTTTAAGTTAAATAGGACCAAAGAGTTCAAGAGATCTATTATTCAACATGATGACTATAGTTAATAACAATGTTACAGCACATACAGCTGTAACATATAACATATAGTTAATAACAATATCAGCACATACAGTAATATATGAATTACTATCATAACAAGGACAATAAAAACTTACCAATAATGTCCTGATGCTGCTATACTTGAAAATTGCTAAGAGATTGGATTTCAAATGTTCTCATCACAAAAAAGTATGTGAAGTAATGAATGCGCTAATTATCTTACAATAGCCATATATATGCATATAACAACACATTGCATTGTATATTATAAATATATACAATTTTTATTCATCATTTAAGAGGAAGAAACAAAGATTTAGTACATACAATTCTGTGCTTTTTCTGTAAATAAGCATAGTCATACACACACACAAAAGTAGTTCTACAGATATTTATTTGTTGATCACTTCTATTCACTATATTTTTTACAACATCTTTTTTTATTATTAAATCATAGCTGTGTACAATAATGCAATCATGGGGCACCGTACACTGGTTTTATAGATCATTTGACATATTTTCATCACACTGGTTAACATAGCCTTCCTAGCATTTTCTTAATTATTGTGTTAAGACATTTATATTCTACATTTACTAAGTTTCACATGTACCCTTGTAAGATGCACCATAGGTGTGGTCCCACCAATTACCCACCCTCCACCCATCCTCCCCCTTCCCCTGGCCTCCCTTTCCCCTTTCCCCATATTCTTAGGTTATAACTGGGTTATAGCTTTCATATGAAAGCTATAAATTAGTTTCATAGTAGGGCTGAGTACATTGGATACTTTTTCTTCCATTCTTGAGATACTTTGCTAAGAAGAATATGTTCCAGCTCCATCCATGTAAACATGAAAGAGGTAAAATCTCTATCTTTTTAAAGGCTGCATAATATTCCATGGTGTAGGGCAGCACCTATGGCTCAAAGGAGTAGGGCACCAGCCATATGCCGGAGGTGGCAGGTTCAAACCCAGCCCCTGCCAAAACCTGCTAAAAAAGAAAAAAAAATTCCATGGTATACATATACCACAATTTATTAATCTATTCATGGGTTGATGGGCACTTGGGCTTCTTCCATGACTTAGCAATTATGAATTGGGCTGCAATAAACATTCTGGTACAAATATCTTTGTTATAATGTGATTTTTGGTCTTCTG